>CM022299.1:644425660-644677217 GCA_011799875.1 Thinopyrum elongatum | reverse complement strand
GGTCCCGGTTCGTGGCACCAACCGGGACCAATGGGCTTGCACAGCGGCGTGGTGGTGGGAGTTTAGTCCCACCTCGCTAGTTGAGAGCGGCCCGCACCGGTTTATAAGCTCGACTGCCTCATCCCCATTGCACTCCTCTGAATTGCAGGCCTATGGGCCTAATCTGACACTGCTATGCCTGTGGGCCTGCTGGGCCTTCTGCGGGCCTGAATCCTGGCCCAATTAGCTGGGTTTCTAGTCGTATTCAGGCCGTGGTGGCCCAGTAGGTGGCATTTTTTTCTGTTTTCTTTTTTTCTGTTTTCTTTTTTGCTTTATTTTTTTCTTTTTTTTTGCAGTTTTCCTGTGATTCTTTTTGCTGTTAGGTCAAAAAATTATAGACTTTCTGTGTGCCATTAATTTCAAATTTGAATAGTTAAATTTGAATTCTTTTAAATTTGTGTGAATCACTAGTTTGTGAATAACTTTACTATAAAAATAGATTTTTGAGTGTTTCTTTTCCTGCTATTTTATTATTGTGTTTTATCATTATATTAAATTTGGTAATTTTAAGGTTATTTTAAATGTCTGTTTTAATCAAGAACAGATTTTGTTATTTTAGTTTGCGATTAAAGTTTCTAACAAAAAATTTCTTATGAAAATTCATTTTGCCATTAATGTTTTGAACAGAAAATAGTTTGATAATTTTAGTTGCATAAATTTTATATAATTTTAGTTTAAAAATACTAGAGGTTTATAAAAGCTTTTTAGTTGATTCCTTTTGCTATTAGAGTTTTATAAAAGCTTTTTAGTTGATTCTTTTTTCTATTGAAGAATATTTAGTTTTGTTTTAGTTGATCATAACAGAATATTTTAATTGATTATTTAAGTTCATTCTTTTGCTATTAGTTCATTCTTTTTTCCTAAATGACCCTGAAATTGAAAAGCACTACAAATGAACTCTGAAAAGGTTGAAAGTTGGCATGGTATCATCGTTTCACCCCCATAGCATGTGCTAAAAAGTTGGAGTTTACGGCAAAAACTGGATGCACTTTGTGTACAAAACGGCAATCTCTTTCGAAGTATCAGGATTTCGAACGAAAACTCGTCTGTTACAAAGGGATTTCATTTTTTTGAACTTATTTGAATTCCAAACTTTTTGTGTGTTCAAAATGCACCATTCAAAGCCATATCATCAATTTTCAACCCTTTCTGCTTCATTTGTTATTTTTCATGCATTTACTGTTTTTTTGAGCTATATGACCCTGAAATTGAAAAGCACTACAAATGAACTCTGAAAAGGTTGAAAGTTGCATGGTATCAGCTTTCACCCACATAGCATGTGCTAAAAAGTTGAGAGGGTTACGGCAAAAACTGGATGCACTTCGTGTAACTTAGTCCCGGTTGGTGCTACCAACCAGGACCAAAGGTCTCTGTTTCCCGCCCTTTGGGCTGCTGAAAAGAGACCTTTGGTCCCGGTTGGTGGAACGAACCGGGACCAAAGGTAGGCATTGGTCCCGGTTGGTGCCACGAACCGGGACCAAAGCTTCATGTATATAAGCCCACATTTAGCGTTTTCCAGTCCCAGTTCATCTTCCCCCCAACGCCGTCGCGCCGAACAGCACGACGCCGCCGAGCCCTCGCCGACGCGCCCTCGCGCCCTCGCCCTCGCCCGCGCGCCGTCCTCGTTGCCGGCCTCGAGCCTGCCGTCCTCATCGCCGACGCACACTCGCGCCCTCGCCCTCGCCGCGCGCCGTACTCGTCGCTGGCCTCGAGCCCGCCGCCCTTGTCGCACCCTCGCCCCCCCGAGCCCGCTGTCCTCGTCGCCGATCAAGCCATCGCTGCGCCCCCCCACAATGAGCACCCCATTCCCTCCCCTGCTCCCCGTCGCCGCGTGCTCTGTTTTTTTTTGCGGGCATGTATACGTATATATGTTCATGTATATATTCATGTATATGTTTTTTTCATGTATGAGATGTATATGTTCATGTATATATTCACGTGTATATGTTCATGTATGAGATGTATATGTGCACTTTTGTATACAAACTTCGTTGTTTTCATATGTACGAAAATCTAGAGTGAAAACGAAAACAAACATATAAGAAAAAACAAAGGAAAACAATGAAGAAGGAAAAGAAAACCGCCTGGCCCAGCCACCACCGCATTTTCATAAAGTTTTTCCACCGAGTCCACGTCGCACCGAGCACCTGCGGCGAAGCAAGTCTTTTTTTGAAGGTAGTTTTTTTGTTAAATGAAAATGTTGGCATCGGCTCTATCATCACGTTGGCATCGGCTTCATCGTTTACTAAATTAAAATGATGTTAATAGAAAGTTTTCTCTCAAAACGTATCCCTGATAACTTCGACATTTGGGGGGGACGTCGATCAACCCCCTCTCGCCACACCAAACTGTCGAGTCCACCCAACCCCCTGTCTCGAAAGTTACTAAGTTTGATCATATGTCGAAGTTTGAATTTTGACATATGCAATATTTGATCATATATCAAAGTTTGATCATATGTCAAAGTTTGAATTTTGACATATGCAACATTTGATCATATATCAAAGTTTGATCATATGTCAAAGTTTGAATTTTGACATATGCAACATTTGATCATATATCAAAGTTTGATCATATGTCAAAGTTTGAATTTTGACATATGCAATATTTGATCATATGTCAAAGTTTGAATTTTGACATATGCAACAATATTTGATCATATGTCAAGTTTGACTTTTGACATAGATTTATCAAGAATGCCCCCATTATGGATGTGCACAAGTTGATCCAATTTTTTTTCTGATCTCATCTATATATATATTCTTCTATATGTCACGTTGTCTGTCAAAGTATTGAAGAAATCCATGGCTTCATCATTTGCCAGAAGTAACAGGCGTATGATGCTACGAAGCTCTTTAAAGTTGTTTTGGAATGGAGTTCCTGATAGAATAATTCGCTTTTTGGTACGAATTTCAGCAAAGGCCTTCCAAATAGCGATATTCGAAAGGCTCTTGCTGAACTTTGTACCAAAAAGCTAATTGTCCTATCGGTAACTGCGTTCCAAAACAACTTTGAAGAGCTTCGTACCATTATACGACTGTCATTTCTGGCTAATGATGAAGTCAAGGTTTTCTTGAATTCTTTGACACTAGACAACATGACATATAGAAGGGTAGATGAGATCAGGAAAAATATGGACCATTTTCTACACATCCAGAATGTCGTCATTTTGTTAAATCCCTTGTCGGTCCGGACGTCGGACATTCATGAGAGAGGCGGTCTGACCCAAACCCTAGAAGTGTTGTCGAGGCCACCCCAAACCCTAGAAGCGTTGCCTAGGCCACCCCAAACCCTAGAAGCGTTGTCGAGGCCACCCCAAACCGTAGAAGCGTCGAGCTAGCTAGGTCTACGTTTGCACTAATATATCCATCTGTCATGTTTGTATATTAATTGCCATGTTGTAATATTTGCAGAAACTATGGAGCACCGAGACATCGAAGCAGAACAGTTGTTGGGGGACATAATCCTCGGGGGAGGTGATGTCTTGTCGTTTCTCAATGACACCGATGGTCTGGAAGGAGAGGGTGAAGCAGGCTCCGGTGATCAAACAATGGAGGTGGAAGGACATGATTATGATGGCTCCGGTGACGAAATGCCGGTGGAAGAAGGAGACCGTGATGACTGCTCCGGTGAGCGAATGGAGGAAGGAGATGTTGCAAAGTCTGGCGAGGTATATATATTAATTAAGCCTGTGCTGACTAGCTAATTGATGCTTTAATTGTTTTAGTATGTACACATATTAACTCTCTTCTTTCTTCTTTTCTAGCCCTCCGGATCGAGCCAAACTTCGGTAACGAGACGAGGCCCGAAGAAAAGGTTGCGCCAGGATGAAAGGTTCACAATCACAGCAATCAAGGGCGATGGCCAACCGATTGAACCCAGCCGGACCAAGGAAGCATTTTCTGCTCAGTGTGGGGTTCTTGTTAGGGACATGATCCCGATCAGCATCCACCAATGGAATAAGCCTAAGAGCGAAGACCCTCAAGTGTCTTTTGTCAACGATAGACAGAAAGATAATCTTTGGACCGCGCTGAAGGCAAATTTCACCCTACCGCCAGAGGAGGATCCGGATAAGCCAGTTATAGAGCCATTGGTCAAGGCTCATGCTCTTAAGAAGATGGCAGATCTATTCAGGAGGTGGAAGAATGAGTTGAAATCAACGTTTGTCGACAAAGGGAAGACTCCAGAATTCACCGGCCAATTTGAGAAGATAAGAGATCACTGGCCCGCATTTGTGGCCCACAAGACATCGGAGAAGAGTAAGAAGATGTCAGCGACAAACAAAAAAAATGCTGCAAAGAAGGAGCATCACCATCGCACGGGGTCAGGTGGCTACCTCAAAGCCCGGCCGTTGTGGGACAAGGCTGAGGAGGACCTGCTTGATAAAGGGGTCAAACAAGAGACATTGAACTGGCCAGACTGATCAAGGACTTGGTTCTTCGGGGTTGGGGGAACCTTGGACCCTGAAACAGAGAAGTGCCGTTGGACGAAGGAGCAACTTGAAATACCCGTCAAGAAGCTTCAGAAGTATATCGCCGCAGCGCAGGAAGGGACGTTCATTCCCGACAGAGAGAACGACGAGCTTACACAGGCCCTCGGGAATCCTGAGCACCAAGGACGAACACGAGGCACGGCAGGCTCCGTTGCATGGATGGTTGGGTTTCCCAGCGTAGGTGGTTACAAAACCCGGGAGAGGAGGAGGAAAGTGGAGCAAACCGAACTGCAGAAGCTGAATGCAAGGGTACTAGCGCTTGAGGAACAAGCACTACTAGTTCAGAGCCAGCGACCTGCATCAGCTACCCCAGAAGCTACCCCACCATCTCAGCGGAGAAGCAGCGTGGCTTCCACCGAGCTCCTTCAGCAGCCTGACTTCACGGCTCCCAGCTACCCCGTGGATGCTATCACGAAGGCTCAATATTGCCACCTTATGACGCAATGGCAGCACCTCAAAGTCAAGGCGGCTGTCGGCTCTGTTGCACCTCCTCAACCCGGCGCAACTTTTCACTGCCTTCCGATTCCACAAGGCTATGCTGTTGTCATGGTCGATGAAATAACGGAGGGATTTGAGGAGCTCCATCTTGACCACCCTACCGGTGAAGGGGAGACTCAGCTGGGTCTTGCTCTGAAGACTCCATGTCTATGGCGGAAGGAGCTCATCAACCTTCCGAACTGGACGCCTCCGCCTCCTCCTCCTCCTCCGGCGAGTCAGGGCACTCCGCCTCCTCCTCTGCCTCCTCCTCCGGCGAGTGATCAGGGCACTCTGCCTCCTTCTCCGGCGCGTGGCGGCACTCCACCTCCTTCTCCGCCTGCGCCGGCGCATCCGACAGGCCGCCTCCTCCTCCGCCTCATCAGCAACAGCGGAAGACAGCCGCCGCCGCTTCGGCTGCTCCAGCGCGTCGTAGCACTCCGCCTCCTTCTCCGCCTCGTAAGCAAGGAAGGAAGACAGCTGCAGCCGCTCCTGCTGCTCCGGCGTCTAGCAGTACATCCAGAGGCGGGAGGCAATACAGATTTGGTCCGACTCTCACGCCTCTAGAGAAGTTACCATACGAGAGGACCAATGAGGAAAATGTGCAGATCTGTCAAGCCGAAGTGAAGGACTTTTTTGCAAAGAAAAATCCACCTCCGGAGGAGAAGATAGGTCCGGTGAAATTGAAGCACACTTTGGACGCCCTGAAGCGACCACCACCGCCTCCGCCGGATGACAACCATGTCCGCGCTCTTAAAACGGCAGTGGAAGGAGCGCGCCGGTCGAGAACTACTTCTTGTGACAAAAGGTTACAAGAACGAAGAAGTGGGAAAAAAAATCCCCAGCTCGGCGAACAGGCGAACCAATCATTCCCCCCACTCAAGGTGTCTAGCGATATCGTCGCAAATCTGCCGGGGATGCTGCCCGGTACTAATCCTGGTGATTACCTGCCCGACGATGCACATTTTGATACAATGGAGGTGGATGAGCACAAATACCGGTACGGGAAGCCTCTCGTCAGACCTGGTGATCCTCCTCTAACAACGATGATGTGAAGATTCCATAAGTGGTACATGGACACCTGCAAGTCTGGGAAGGATATTTTGACGCTGAGAGTTAAAGAGGAGCATGACCTCGTTGGACTTGATCTGTTGTCTGTTCCATTTGAGGAGTTCTTCCAGTTTTTCAATCAAAAGGACCTCGATAAAATAATCATCACTTGCTACTGTCTGTAAGTATTATACTTCTGTAATTAAGTCTCTATATATAGCTCAGCTCTTTCATTGCATGTATATATAATTATCCTCACTATCTTATGCAGATTGAAGATCGTCGAATGCAGAAATGCATAATGATATTGGGTTCATTAACACAAATCTCATAGATGAATGGACGGTTAAATATAGTCCGAAAGAAACCGAGGCCAACTTGCTAAAATCGTTGCTTAAAAATCAAAACAAAGATAAAATACTCTTCCCATACAACTTCAAGTGAGTGTTACTGTCTTCTGCATATTCGGTTTCCCTTATCGAGGTTATAGTAATGTAATTGATGAGTTATACATGCGTGCGCAGCTTCCACTTTATTCTCCTAGAGATTAAGCTTGAGCAGGGACTAGTAACCGTCTTAGGCTCAAGACGAAAAGATCCCAAGGAGTATGCGGCCATGACTGAAATGCTCCAGAAGTAAGTTCAATCGATCATTATCGCACCATATTGGCAACTTTGTTCATTTGCTGATATCAAGTAATTATTTTCTTTGTCTCGCAGGGTTTGGAAAGTGTTCACCGCAGAAGCTCCGGGACTGCCGGGGGAGCTGCGATTTACACACCCGAAAGTAAGTACTACTAGCTAGTTCCGCGCATCTCCCATTGATTCTAGCTGGTTTCATCAATACTATTTATAATGCTTGATTATCAGTTTGACTGACCTCTATTTCTCGTAAAGTGGTTGTGGCAGGAAGGCGGGAATAATTTTTGTGGATACTACGTTTGCGAGTACATCTACAACGCGACGACCTCTAAGCGGGGCTACTCTGAAAAACAATATGAAGTGCGTAAGCAATAATATTCACAATTTTATTTTATTACCATCATTTGTGTTGAGTTTCATTCATATATATGTATTGACCCCCTTCTTCAAATTAGATTTGACAGCTGCGGGATGAACTCCTACCACAAGATCGCATAAAATCAATTCAAGAGGAATTGGCGGGATTCTTTCTTGACCACGTCATCAATCCAGCCGGAGAATACCATGTGAAACTTGACATCAGATGTTAGGGATTGTAAGAGATCTTATATTGTATATATGTAGCTAGTAGCGTCGGATAGATATACGAAAACTTGTTGTTCGACCAATCTCTCGGAGAAGGAGGAGGTCGATCACTTCTCTCTGTATATGTTCATGATGATCTTGTGTACTTAATGGTTTCCTTCATTTGCTTACTATAGCGTGTCGAGTCCTCTCTATACGTATAGTACGTAGTGTCGACCAAGCACGGAGATAAGAGAGGACACTTCTCTCTATTAGCTAGCTAAGACAATATATGAAACCCATAAATTAACCCTACAAAACCCCCAACCCCCCCCCCCCCCCCTTCAAAAAAAAACAAAAACCCCAGCTCCTGAGCTGCTGACGCGTGGATGCTCTTTGGTCCCGGTTGATGTTACCAACTGGGACTAAAGGCCCTCCTGCCTGGGCTCGCCGCAGTGGCCACGTGGAGCCACATCTGTCCCGATTCGTAAGCGAACCGGGACTAAAGGTGTTGGGCTTTAGTCCCGACCCTTTAGTCCCGGTTCCAGAACCGGGACAAATGGGCCTTTTTCTACTAGTGTGTTCATTTCCTTGAACAGCCGGTGTTAGCCACCAATGCTGAGCTGCTTCTAGAGAATGTCTGCATGCAATCGATTCAGTTCGGACTTTGGAGTGCATCCAATGCATAGCGTGATTCTTGGTGCTCCCACCCTATCCTCCAAGAGTTTCTACTTATCCTAGTACTTTCAAACACTAAGTAGCACACAATGTTCCGCCATATGAACCAGATGAATTCTGTCTGGGATCATCCATCACCTTAGATGCTGATTTGACTGTAAAGAGACCCTTGGGTTAAGTTTGCCATCAACATATCAGCCATCAACTGTATTGGTAAAATCCCCTTTTGTGCCGTGCATAAAATCCCCTTTGTTCGTATTTGTACATTTCCATTTCATGTTGCTCTAAGTTTTTGGTTGCTGGCTCCTTGGTGTCGGTGGCCGGACAAGGAAGACGGGCTACAATGGCCTTAAGGGGTTTTGGTGTCAGGTGAAAAGGGGGAGGTGCAAGCGTCTCGATCTACATGCAGTGGCAGACAGTGCCACTGGACAAATACTCTTTCGGTAGCAAACCACATAAACTTGCCCAGGTCAGGGGCGCAGTTCGACAGTAATATTTGTTTACGTATATACCTAGAAGACCCCTTTTATAATGCATGATATCTTAAGGAACTAGTGGAAACTTGAAACTGATATGCTCCAACACACAGGCAGAGCTCTCGGTAGGGCGAGGTTGCGCGCTCGCCCTACCTTCATTTCCAGTGATTCTTTACCTATACGTATAGATCGATCGCCAAAAATTCTTATTGGGCCTTATGCAAGCCACGTACAATATTGGGCCATAGGCAAATCATGCATAGTCACCGATCCTCTCTTCCCATCCACAGTGCTCGATCCAGAGGTACTAGTTCCTTCGTTCATTCATCCATGCTTCAGTCCATGGGTGGACACGAATTGGCAGCAAAGAATCGTTGCAGGAGCGGCAGCCAGGCAGCCAACTGGCAGGAGCCGCATGCAGGGATGATGATCTGATTTTTTTTCTAGTACATTAATATTGTGGCATTCTGCTGTCGCCCTAGCCCACTTGGTCGCTAAGGGCGGAAGAATATGTCAAGCTAACTTTTCAATCTCTCTCCATGTATCACTTGAAAGAATCGCAAGTGATGCATACCTCGGTTTTCACTCAACATAATCTGTACTGGTAGGGTTGATTTCCAATATGATGTATAATTGGATGAATGTGATTGTGATTTTCTGGGTGTGATTTTCAAGTTTACTGGTCATCATTGACTTCATTGTTTGGTGTTTAATGTATTTTATTATTTAACTTCACATAATCAACTTGTCTTTCAAGTGAAATTTTCATTTTGGTAATTATTTTTACAGTCAGATATTTAAACTGCCGAATTTGTTATTCTATGGATAGCATTGTTCGATATGGTGTTTGTGTGTGTGTGTGATATACATTTTAGATGAATGTGTGTGTGATATACATGTGAACAAAAGACATTTTATGACGGGTCCGCCTCACCTCAAAATTTTTTTCGTCCTCCGCCACTGAGTATAAGATAAGATAGCAACGAACGTGCATACAAGGTGACGTGCTAAAACTGACAAATTATAAGAAGATTTCGCTTTGATTCTTTATTGACCGGTAGATCTAGCTAGGTTAGAAGGCAGATAAGTTGCAGCGATGACTTCCTTTAAGAATCTCACTGAATCTGCTTTCGGGGAAGCCAAGCCAACGCAAGTCACGCCCAAGTCATTCTCAGATCTCAGTTACTGGTTAGTCTTTTAATTTCCCCCCGATTCCCCCCCTACCATGATTTCCAACGATTCTTTACCTATACATATAGATCGATCGGCAAAATTTCCTATTGGGAGTTATGCAAGTCACATACATTATTGGGCCATATGCAAGTCATGCATAGTCACCGATCCTCTCTTCCCATCTACAATGCTCGATCCAGAGGTACTAGTTCCTTCGCTCGTTCATCCTTGCTTCAGTCCATGGGTGGACACGAGTTGGCGACAACGAATCCTTGCAGGAGCGGCAGCCAGGCAGCCAATGGCAAGAGCTGCATGCGGGGATGATGATCTGATTTTTCTCTAGTACATTAATATCGTAGAGTTCTGCTGTCGCCCTAGCCCACTCCATCGCTAGGGGCGGAAGAGTATGTCAAGCCAACTTTTCAATCTCTCTGCAAGTATCACTCAAAAGAATCGCAAGTGATGCATGCCTCAGTTTTCTCTAATTCTTGTTTCATGAAGATGTAATCTGTACTGGTAGGGTTAATTTCCAATATGATATATAATTGGATGAATGTGATTCTGATTTTCTGGTCATGATTGTCAAGTTTAATGGTCATCATTGATTTCATTCTTTGTTGTTTAATGCATTTTATTATTTAACTTAACATAATCAACTTGTCATTCAAGTTAAATTTTCATTTTGGTAATTGTTTTTACAGTCAGATATTTAAATTGCCGAATTTGTTATTTTTATGGATAGCATTGCTCGATATAGTGTGTGTGTGTGTGTGTGTGTGTGTGTGTGTGTGTGTGTGTGATATGCATTTTTAGATGAATGTGTGTATGATATACATGTGAACAAAAGACATTTTATCATGGGTCCGCCTCACCTCAATTTTTTTTCATCCTCCGCCACTGAGTATAAGTTAAGATAGCAACAACGTGCATACAAGGTGACGTGCTAAAACTGACAAATTAGAAGAAGATTTTTCTTTGACTCTTTATTGACCGGTAGACCTAGCTAGGTTGGAAGGCAGATAAGTTGCAGCGATGACTTCCTTTCACAATCTCACTGAGTCTGCTTTCGAGGAAGCCAAGCCAACGCAAGTCACACCCAAGTGATTCTCAGATCTCAGTTGCTGGTTAGTATTTTCATTTCCCCCCGATTTCCCCCCCTACCTTGATTTCCAGGGATTCTTTACCTATACATATAGATCAATCGCCAAAAATTCTTATTGCTCGTTATGCAAGTCACATACAATATTGGGCCATATGCAAGCCAAGCATAGTCACCGATCCTCTCTTCCCGTCCACAATGCTTGATCCAGATGTACTAGTTCCTTCGTTCGTTCACCTATGCTTCAGTGCATGGGTGGACACGAATTGGCGGCAACGAATCCTTGGAGGAGCGGCAGCCAGGCAGACAATGGCAAGAGCCGCATGTGCGGATGATGATCTGATTTTTTTTCTCTAGTACATTAATATCGTAGGGTTCTGCTGTCGCCCTAGCCCACTCTGTCGCTAGGGGCGGAAGAGTATGTCAAGCCAACTTTTCAATCTCTCTGAAAGTATCACTCAAAAGAATCGCAAGTGATGCATGCCTCTGTTTTCTCTAATTCTTGTTTCACGAAGATGTAATCTGTAATGGTAGGGTTAATTTCCAATATTATGTACAATTGGATGAATGTGATTCTGATTTTCTGGGCGTGATTTTCAAGTTTACTGGTCATCATTTATTTCATTCTTTGGTGTTTATTGCATTTTATTATTTAACTTCACATAATCAACTTGTTTTCCAGTGAAATTTTCATTTTGGTAATTATTTTTACAGTCAGATATTTAAATTGCCGAATTTGTTATTTTTATGGATAGCATTGCTCTATATGGGGTGTGTGTGTGTGTGTGTGTGTGTGTGTGTGTGATATACCTTTTTAGATGAATGTGTGTGTGACATACACGTGAACAAAATACATTTTATCATCTGTTCGCCTCACCCCAATTTTTTTTCGTCCCCCGCCACTGAGTATAAGATAAGATAGCAACGAACATGCATTCAAGGCGACGTGCTAATACTGACAAATTATACGAAGATTTCACTTTGACTCTTTATTGACCGGTAGATCTAGCTATGTTGGAAGGCAGATAAGTTGCAGCGATGACTTCCTTTCACAATCTCACTGAATCTGCTTTTGGGGAAGCCAAGCCAACGCAAGTCACGCCAAAGTGATTCTCAGATCTCAGTTCCTGGTTAGTCTTTTCATTTCCCCCCGATTTCCCCCCTACCTTGATTTCCAGCCATTCTTTACCTATACATACTAGTAGAATGCCCGTGCGTTGCCACGGGCCATTTTTTTCTTTCTGATTGCATATACATACTGATATTGTTGTATAAAACTCAGTGAATTTTTGGCCCCTTCCAACGACATCGCCACCTTGTTGATGGATTCTTTCTGAACGATGACATAATGCATCTCCATCTCTCTCATATGTTGCACAAATAAAAATATATAGGAATACACATATTAAAAGAATAAGCCATCAGTTTTTATCTCTAATCTACAAAAGTGAACATATAAACACATATTAAAAAAATAAGACAATATATATTCACTGGTCTTAGATGCAAGAAGGTGACCGTTTTTAGTCGGAATTAGTGGCATCGTACTTTTTAGTAGAGTGAGTCGTATCATAATTTTAATAAACTGTATGCTCACCAGTAAATCATTTGTTGGCAATTCTTCTTCAAAAATGACTTTTATAGCAAATAGCCGTTTTCCCTAAAAAAGCAAACACACACCTTTTCTTCTCATCTTAAAAAATAAAATTCACTCTCTCATAGTATGACACAACGCTCACACTCACATCCCATTCCCTCGGCTTGCTCTCCTTGCCACGGCATCGCTGCCTTCGTCCCTCCCCTCCACAACTTCTCACTGCCGCCTCCCCTCGGCGCCATGGCACTCAGCATGCACTTTCCTCTCACCGTCGTCTCCCCTTCCCTTCACGGTGTCGCTCGCTCCCTCTTCACCCATTCATACTGTCCCAAGCCGATTCTCGGTGCCAAGGAATGCACATCATCGTAGGCAAGGGCAAACACCACAGTGTGTTTTTGCTGACATAATATACGAAATGATATATATCGTGCGATCCTTTCACCTATTTTTTTCTGAAATAACTTTTGTCGATTTCAAGATGAGACGAAATAGCAAGTTTTTTCTTCCATTTTTAGAAATATTGTTATTAATTTTGGATGCTTGCATTTCCATACTGAAAATAGCTAATATCTTATTTAGAAGGATGCTTGCATTTGCAGCCTCAAGATAGCTAATATCTTATTTAGAAGGATGCACTTGCTTATTGATAGAGAGAGCAACTAATTTGTTCTTTGGATATTGAGTTTCTTTCATATTCAAAGTGCAGCGTTTCCGTGTCCTTATGTTGAATTTCTCAGCATCATATGCAAACCTACTGACAAGTGACAAATATATAAATAGATTGGAAAAAGGTGGATGGACAACCTATGAATTTAAATTTTTAGTTTTGCAATATTACCACAAGCAAGTGGCTAGAAAATAAGACGAACATGGAATCTTATGTTGTACATGGTATCTAGTTTGTAACTTAGAAGGAGCATTGAAATTACCCCTATCCATATTCAACAAAGGGAAAATATGCACATGAGTAAACAAGGCAATGAAACTGTGTGTAATTTGTATAACATAAGAAAATTAAGTATGCATAGTTACCAGTCATGATAAACTTGAACCAGGCCCTGTTGTATATTAGTCCAAGTGAAAACAGTTTTTTAGCAGTAACAAGATTATAACGCACACATGATCAGACGCTATAGCAGCCTCCAGTCCTCCAAAGAATGCATTCGTGCCCATGACATTACGTATGAGTGCAACACCTAGCTTCATACCAAGTGATCTCTTGTAATATGATGCTCTTCTGACCCACTTCTGTGTATCTGCTTGAAACAAGTTTACACAATTTCACAAGGGCAGAAGGTCTAGACAGTCTAGATACCCATGTGACACTTTTAATTACAAATATGTAACCACGGTACACGAGCCAGCAGCATGCAGTGGCTGAGCCAGGAAAATGGAATAAGGAGGGCCGAATGTAGTATCCTTGTTAGGGAGGGTCAGCTAATTAAAATCCATCACTTTAGCAACAATTAATCATCTATAAACATGCATATTAGACTTAACACAATAATGTTAGGGGGACAAGGCCCCTGCTGGTCCCCCTATCTCCGCCACTGGCAGTATGAGGCAGCGGCGGCACATAGCAACACACAATACAACAACCTAATGTCCACAGCTACAAGAAGCTCCTGCAAAAGGAGAAAAATCACACATTCTACTCAACCAAAATCTCTTAGTAGCTAGAAAGTTGGGAGCCAACGGCTGAGACTCTAGTTCATCGACATGTTCCTCAGTGGTGGTGACGAACTCCTTGACCAAATGAATGCACGATGAGAGGGCCACCGGCAAAACAGAGACAGCAACACGGCCTCCTTTGCTCACAAAGATGGTGTCTCGAGAAGGAGAGAAAGCAGCAGCGGTGTCACCGGCATTCCCCTGATGGTCCGCCTCCCCTACCTTTTCCACGCTCCACCAGTCACCACCACCAAATTACCGCCACCGCCAGCGGTCCTTCCCTCCACCACCACCCTCTTTGTCAGGCATGGGCCCAGATCCACCCCAAGATGGCTCTCCCAGAGGCGCGATATGGGAGTCGCGTGGCTCCTGGGCGGCAACGCTCCACGGTCCAGAGCGGCGACCTGAAGAGAGTACGGGAAGAATGAAAGGAGTGAGGAGGGTGGCGGCAATTGGAAGGAAGGGGATGAGAGCAATGTGTGGGCGACGAGGCGTTGGCTGCAGATGAGATGGGCTCCAAACAAACCTTCCCTGAAACAACAAAAAACAGAGAACATGAGTAAACCTGTGGACTCTGTTTCGACATAGATACGTAAGCGATGGTGATCTGGTGTGAGGAGTGAGCTTTTCCAGTGCTTGGCTTACAAATATTATAGAACATTTTATTCTTTCAAGCATCAGTTCTAGTAGAATGCCTGTGTACATATAAAACAATTTATAACTATTATTCACCCACATGTTTACCAGAATGTAAAAGAGATAAAAAACTCTTAGAGCTAAAATGAGCTCATGTAATCTAGGCAACAGGTTTGCTAGGACTCACTATTTAGTTTTTTTCCTTGCAAACTAAGTTTCAGTACTTCCATTTTTATGGGTGACTTGAGTATCAGTGATACTCTTAAAAGATGCATACTTTAGTCTAGCATATCAAACATCAACTGCCCACTAAGCATTTAAAAGAAAGTAAAATTTAATTTTGGGTGTATGGTCTGATTACCTGAGATCCTCCACAATGATTCAGTGCATATCGACTATGCCCATATCTGGTTTGATAAATCTTCTATAGTTTCTTATCCCTGTTGTCTATGCCTGCCTTGCAACTCTGAATCTACAACTACAGCAACAATCAAAGCTTTGTCCTCAAATTGTTTTCAATAACTACTGCAGAAATATCAGATGATGAGGCTTGTGAATAACCACTAACTACACAATAAGAAGCAGACCAAAGAAAGCCACCTCGGAGTATGGCTGGATGAACACCTAATTTCAATGGAGCTGGTGCTCAGAACTTGGTGAACGGAGACACACCACAATGCAGGTTGCAACTCGGAAGAATTGTCTTATGGGTTTCACATGTTAAGAAAGCATACCAGAGGCATGGCTTACCTTGAATGAATCTTTGTTAGTCATGTCATCTTAGTCTAGGCGGTTAAAGCAAAAATTCCACAACTTTCACCCTGTTCTAGTCAATGAGAGGGCGGACTTCAAGAACCTGCCAGTTACACACAGATGAACTTTTTCGTAGTCCTACGAAATGATAAACAAAGAGAAGATAAGTGTCTAACAGAAGTTTTCTAAAGAAATGTTTCCGATAGAAAACTGAAAGGAACTCTTAGACGTAAACTCACATGTCGTGCGACATTTCGGTAATGCACACACACACACACACAAAACTTGTTGTGTTCCATTCTTGCACCATCAATGTCCTTTATACTCTCACTAAGATTTTTGAAACACCTGGTCAGCCACCAAGGTGAGAAACCTAAACCATATGGTGTAACCTGGTTCTTTTCTAACATTTAGACATTGATACATACCTCAGCGATTGTGTATTGGAAGAGATTGACCTATTTACCCTGTGAATGAAAGCAAGTGAACAATTAAGATTAGGAAACAGAATAACAGATTGTGTTGTAACAAAATACTGAAAGTTGCTTCACCTTTGAAACAATGGACCTAACACATTCGGCATGGTGCCCGCTGAACTCAGAGTTCCTAATAAGCCCCGTGATGTCCATTCCATGAGACCATGACGTCTATCTTTAATACAATTCGGTTAGTTTCACACATACCGTGTCATGAGATCTTTAGTACAATTTGATGGGAGTTTTTCTACTCTCTGGCCCGCCTAACTTTTTTTAGGAAGTTCTGCCACTGGTTGCCGAACACTGTCTTAAAAGCATGAAGCATGTGAACACCCACATGCAGCAAAGTGTGTTCTAAAGCACATGACAAAGCATTAGCTTTGGTCACTGTATGTGATGGAAAATAGGCAATTCAATCGAAGTGGTCAGGCTAAAAAAAAGCTAGATTCAGAGAGGCGAACAATCATCCAAAGAAAATGTAGAGTCAAACTATGTTGCAATGGCTCTTACAATGTGCTCTCTCTGTTTGCGCATGCCTGCACTTACATATAGTATTCATTGTTTCTCCATTAATCAATGATGTAATTACTAATAGATCAACACAAAGCGACCAGATCAGAGATGTACCTGGATTTGGATGTGAACTATTAAGTTTCTACCAATATACATCTCCTACTTTTAAGATATGACCCTTTTCGGATACGAAATGCAACTGTATTTACCATGTTTTTAGCAATTTCAGATCTTTCTTGCCTTCAACTCCAATGGATTGATGGCATCATTTTAACACTTTAAAAAAATGAAATAAACTTACTGAAAATCTGTAGCCTTATTGTTGTACTCAGATCTTGTATAGCTCAAGTACTCATGCAGCCTTAATTATTGGACGGGAACAGTTCTAAATTCTGATTACCATAAGTAATCGAACACTCTATTGACATAAATCCAAGAAATCTTAGAAGGTCGTATTATGCTGAAGTGTTAAATGTATAAAATATTCAGAACAAACACATCTTAATTCTGAGAGGTAGAAAGGGCAGATATACAATAAAAGATAATCTGAGACTTAGCGTTTGTAATAAAGAATGTGCACACAACATCCAAATCTTCTCCATGAGTAACATCAACTAAGTCATTGGCTAACACTCGATCAATAAATATTAGCTTAGGTAAAACGTAAAAAAATCGGCAAGGCATCATGTAAACATAAGTGTGATCTGTCCACAATGTGACTTTATTCTCTGGTGTTTGACTCTGATGGAAGGAACTCAGCCCAATTGAAATGATTTTGTGGTCTGCCGAGATGCAGATCAGACCTCTTTCCCTAGTTCCCTTCCTTTGGCTCATAATCAAGTGACGAGTATTATTCCCGATATAGACCTAAAAACCAGTTTTTATTTTAGGGCAGGGAATTTAGGATAAGGATTACCTGCCTCCATAGTGAATGCAGGAGTGTAGTTCGTCCACTCCACAACCTCTCCGATGACAACTGCCACTCAATCTGCTTTAAACTTTCATCTGTACACAATCTGTATTGATGCATCAACCATATTTCGGCTGACAATTGATTCAACTGTTCTGAAAATACATGGCTTTAGTTGAAACTGAGGGATCCAAAGATTGGGGAGGAATCAAATCGAGGGAGGGTAAGCGGAGAAATTTCATGAAGATTTTGACTACCGCCGCCGCCGCCCTCGGGCCTCGCCTGGATTTGGGGGACCGAAGGGAAGGCTTCGCTGGTCAGCTCGTGTGGCTCGGCTTTTGAGCGCTGCTCACGCTCAGGCTGCGGGTGAAGGAGCTCCCTGCACTAAATTCGCTTGCAGACTCCGCGAGGAAGGTGGCATCGGTCGGGGGTGCACCCGCTGGTGCGTGATAGCTGAAATGTAAACATATACTATTAGCGCTTAAAAGAAACTCAAAGTTCTTTGGGTTCATGCTAGAGTTCGCAGTGCTTGCAGTGCCGATGAACCACTGCTTGTCACCAAAGCAGACAAAGGCAGGAGTCTCCTGTATGTATTACTCACTGAGAACCACGTCAATGCCAAGTTGTCTTGCCATCACCACAATGCAGCTCTCGTCGCCTAAACTTAACCTAACCCCACTCATATATTTTTGACCCGAAACTGTGAGAATTTTTTCTCACAATATATTTTTATAAATTTTTAGAGATTATAAGTACAACAACAAGCTGAGAGAAGCTATGAAAGGAAGCCAAAAGCGAGAAAAGGAAAAGCTAATCTAAGCTAAACAAGAAGAAGAGAAAAACAACTGTACAAAGTTGTATTGCCTAAGCCCAACTTATCTGAAAACCTACAGCCAGTGAGGTAGAGCAATATAAGAATTCTTGTGGGCTCTGTGAAGAAGCCAGTTGAGCTCTTCCTTGAATCTCCTTCTGCAAGCATATAGACTTGGTGGGATAACCTTGAAGATGAAGTCATTTATAGTATTCCAAACAGGCCAGGAAATTAGAATAATGACATCCATGCCAATTAGAATAATCACCACACTCATCTTTGACTTGCCGTTGCAGCTCCCGGCCACTTCTAGTCACACGATCAGATCGGAACCTACACCTGCACAGACAGAGATAAATCCAGTCAAATACTCCACCTTCACAAATCCTAGCATGTAAACTTCAAACAAATCGGCTCCATATATCAAACCCTGAGAATACGTCAAAATTAACTGAAAATGAGACCATGTCTGAACACTCAAAAGCATAACCCTACACCCCTAAATCTGCAGCACAACTTCTCAAACTCACGAACTCGTATGCTAATAAAGGAAGCCCAATTTTATTTTCGAAAAAAACTGACAGAATGCTGAAAACATACGTGCAATCAACTAAATCTATCATCAGAAGTTTTATACCATTTAGAATATACTAAGCAATGTGAAATTAAAAAACAAAAACCGCAGCCCCAACTTTTCTGCCGAGATCAGTAGCAGCAAAGATCTTGACACAAGTTGCAAACAGTAGCAGCTAAGCAATAGAGCGATGTCCTCTATCATTTTCCCATCCCCTAAATTCCCAATCATCTTCTTCCTGCAACCAGCAGCAGCCACTCCACCTCTTATCTTCCTCACTATGGGGAGCCGACCAGTCCACTCCTTCTTTCCCACGTTGTAGCTCTCCTTCGCCCCGCTGCTCTTCCTCCTTGGTGCCGGCCTCCTCCCTTCCCATCCTAGTCCACTACACCTACACCTTGACCAAGCATACATGCATCAGTGCTAATTTTAGCTGGCTAGGAGCAGAGGTAATGGAAGCAAGCAAGTTACTATTAACGTAATGTTGAAATCAAGGCCGGATGAGGAGTTGAGGACCACGACAGCAGCTGCTCCACATCCTCTGTTCCCATGCGGGCTGTCTCCTCCACCGGCGCCGCGCGTGAGACGTAGCTCCGATGCGTCCGCAAGGAAGGGCGGCCTAGCTCCTCTCCGCACGCCGGTGTGAGCGGGTGCCCTCCATGAGGAATTCCGGATTGGAGAAGATCTCCGGAAGAGATGAGACCTCGAGGGTGGGGAGAGCCGGAGAGTTCGGGACGACAGAGAGATCCGGACTTCCAGGGAGGCGGAGATCTCCGGGGAGCCGCCAACCGAGACTCTGTTGTCGGGCGGCGGCGGCGGCGTGAGTGGCTGCTGCGAGGGGATTTTTCGAGCGTAGAGATAGATCAAGGGCAGCCTCCTTCGTAAGATTTTTTTCTCTTGTGCGAGTGATTTATGGAAAGGTTAATTAATTTAGATTTGATCTTTAGATATTGATCGTGATTGATTCTTTCACATAAATGCATTACTAAATAACTTGCGCCGACATGGAAAGTTTTGATCCGTTCAGATTTTTTTTGTTGTGTGAGAGGTGAGGCGAAAATAAACCGCTGAGGTGGGGGAGGTGACCAAAAAAACCAGCGAAAAAAATGGTTGAAAGTGGTGGGACGAAAATAAACCGTGGAGGGTATTCACCAACTCAGACATTAGGAGTAGAGATAGATCGATCGCCAAAAATTCTTATTGGGCGTTGTGCAAGTCACATACAATATTGGGCCATATGCAAGTCACGCATAGTCACCGATCCTCTCTTCGCGTCCAGAATGATCGATCCAGAGGTACTAGTTCCTTCGTTCGTTCATCCATGCTTCAGTCCATGGTTGGACACGAATTGGCGGCGACGAATCCTTGCAGGAGCGGCAGCCAGGCAGCCAATGGCAAGAGCCGTATGCGGGGATGATGATCTGATTTTTTTTTTCTAGCACATTAATATCTTAGCGTTCTGTTGTCGCCCCAGCCCACTCCGTCGCTAGGGGCGGATGAGTATGTCAAGCCAACTTTTCAATCTCTCTCCAAGTATCACCCAAAAGTATCGCAAGTGATGCACGTCTCGGTTTTCTCTAATTTTTGTTTCACGAAGATGTAATCTGTATTGGTAGGGTTAATTGCCAATATTATGTATAATTGGATGAATGTGATTCTGATTTTCTGGGCGTTATTTTCAAGTTTACTGGTCATCATTGATTTCATTGTTTGGTGTTTAATGCATTTTATTATTTAACTGCACATAATCAACTTGTCTTTCAACTGGAATTTTCATTTTGGTAATTATTTTTACAGTCAGATATTTAAATTGCCGAATTTATTATTTTTATGATAGCATTGGTCGATATGGTGTGTGTGTGTGTGTGATATACATTTTTTAGATGAATGTATGTTTGATATACATGTGGAAACAAGACATTTTATCATGGGTCCGCCCCCACCTCAATATTTTTTTCGTCCTCCGCCACTGCTCGCACAGGCAGCCTTGCTAGTTGCTTCTTATTCGTATATATATTTTATAAATATCTCCATATCTAAATTTATATCTTTGGCGATGAGGAAACGTGTATAGTCTCTTGAGAAATACACACGAACAAAACCGAAAAAAAATATCAACATAACTAAAGATTGGATTTCTCCACAAAGAACTCTCTTGAGTGCCATGTCATATTCATCACAAGGGTTTACGCATCCCTTTCCAGGACTATCATATTGAGCACCCCAATCATGTGCTACTTCTAGAGCATTATTTATGCCTGAAGTATAGGTTCAGTTTGGAGTGCGTCCCGTGCGTTAGGTGATTTGTCCTGCTGGCTCACCAAGACACTCACCTGTGTTATCCCCGAACACAAAGCCCTATCCATCCGGCATTACTATCAGCTGTGAAACTGCCATTGATAATTAGCTAATTCCTTTCCCCTCATCGTCCCCTAGCACATTGCTACGTGGAGTAGGTGCTACTATTTGTCTGCCCTGCTGTGTGGGACACAATGATCTTTCATACATGTGAGACTAAAGTCCCCTAGGTTCATCCATGGATTGTACTACATTTTGTATGCTGATTTGCCTGTAATGGAACTCTTGGGATCTGCATGCCAGGCCGAGATGTCATCAAAGTCATCCTTTAACGGGATTACCAAAATCCCCTTGCCGTCCACACGGCGCAGAAAATCTGTTGGGGTAGCTCCTTGCCCTAGCTCGCCGTGGTGCTCTCCTCTCTCCCTCTGATCACCTCTCTTTGGCACTAACCGAACGGGGGGTAGAAGAAGAGGAGGACATGGTGATCTTTCCGGCGCTCGAACGCCGGCTGCAACAACACCTTTTTCTGCTCAAGCAACGACTCGAGCCACTGGCTACATACGACGGGGAGAGAGAGGGGGTTTTATGCGTGCGCGCATGTACGCTCCACGCAGCGAGAAAGAGGAGCCCACCAATCCAGTAGAAAGACACACACCCCCAAAAAAAAATAAAAAAAAAAAAAAAAAAAAAAGAAAAGAACCCCCACCCCACCCCCACCCCCCACCCCCCCGCCCCCCACGTCCCGCGCACCCGACGCGCACGCACGCGCTCGTCGGCCTGGATCCAGCGCCCGACGCGGTCACACCCCCGCACACTTCGCCAACTGCCACACACACGCGCGCACAGACGCGCTGACACACACACACGCACACTGTTACGGACCCGACGCGGCACCTGACCAGCGTCCGACACGACCAGCTCGCGCACAAACGCACTCTGGCCACGCCCACCGTGGCTTATGCCCTAACATTGACCCCATAAGACATGGTCTACAGCAGCGCCGGCCCGACGTCGTCGGCGGCCTCGGCGATGAGAGCCTGCTCTGGCGCCTCCGCCTTGCGTGGCCGCGTGCACTCGCGTAGGAAGTGCCCGCGCTGGCCGCAATTGTAGCAGCGACCGCGCCGCCATCCTCCGCCGCCCGACGCCATGCTGCTGCTGCCGTCATTGTCATTGAAGCCGCCTCTGCCACCGCGTTGTCACTGCCGTGCTTGCCACTGTGCCGCTGTGAGCATCAACTGCCTGTCCGCCCGCTCGCTGCCGGCCTGCGCACGCCGCTGCGTCCTCTCATCGAACACCTTGAGACGCCCGAGAGCTTCCTCGAACGGCATCTTCTCCACATCTTCTCCACATCTTCTCCACGCCTTGAGACTCTCCGGCGACGGCGGCGTACAGGCAGTCCGGGGCGGAGTCCAGAAGCTTCTTCACCATCACCGGGTCGTCCAGCGTCGACCCAAGCCCGGCATAGCGTGCCGCCATGCCGCCGATCTTGCCTGTGAAAGCATCCAGCGTCTCACCGTCCTCCATCCGCAGCCGCTCGAACTAACCTCGGAGGGTGGCCAGCCGCGCCGCCCTGACGCGGTCAGCTCCGACGAAACGCGCCTTGAGGCTGCTCCACACCTCCGTCGTCATCTTCTTGGACGAGACCTGCAGCATGATTTCCTCGATGAGCGCGCCGAGCAGGTAAGCCCATGCCGGCTTGTCCTTCTTGGCGACGACCGCCGCCACCGCGTCCTCCGCTGGAACCAGCGCCTCCCACAGCCCGACTGCATCCAGGTTTGCCTCCACCTTGATTGCCCACGTGGTGTAGTTGTCACCAGTGAGCATGGGGGCCGACATCGGCAGCGAGCTCCCCGAACCACGGCGTACGACACAAGTGACATCGCCGGCGATCACCTCCCAGCAACGAGGCTCTGATACCAAATGTTGGGGTAGCTCCTTGCCCTAGCTCGCCGTGGTGCTCTCCTCTCTCTCTCTCTCTCTCTCTTATCACCTCTCTGTGGCACTAACCGAACGGGAGGTAGAAGAAGAGGAGGACACGGTGATCTTTCCGGTGCTCGAACGCCCACTGCAACAACAGAGTTTTCCGCTCAAGCAGCGACTCGAGCGACTGGCTACATACGACGGTGAGGGAGGGGTTTTATGCATGCACGCACGTACGCTCCACACCGTGCCCCCGACGCGCCCACTACCTTAGCCCCACCACTGGCTACATACGATGGGGAGGGAGGATCCTCGAAGCTCGAAAGGTAACTCGGACAGCCCTTCGGGAGGACTCTCGAACAGCCCCTTGGGCAAAAGATCAAATTTACGACCTCTCTACGGGGCTGCACACATACGGTGTCAGCTATCCGGCAGGGCTTCGCCGTCCAGAACTAGTTCCTGCCGGAATCCTGATAGTCTTTCGGCTCTACGAAACTATTTCGCGCGGAGGGAGAGAGAAGGCCAGATCATGCATGGCTTGTGTATGAGAGTAAGGAGTGAGTGTGGAGAGATCTTATCCACCTCTATTTATAGGAAAACCAAGGGGTAGGGTTGGCACAAAAAATTACAAAAACACCCACCCTTTATGTCACACATAAAGGGCATAAAGGGCATAAAAGGATGGCAAATGTGGCTCCATGGAGGAGTACCACCCTTGGACGTCCAAACGCTTGTGGAGCACCCCAAAAAGGGGTTCCCACCCTTCCGTGTCATCCCTAGATCTTTTGGGAAGAGCCCCTTTAGACATTTTCCCAAAAAGCAACCAATCAGTGATTTTCACTATTCATCAAAACATTTTTCTCCGTCTGAAAAATCCAAAACTTTTTCTGTAGGCCTAGAACATTCCTAGTACCCACTAAAATAAATCTGGACGTTTTTCGAAACTTTTCTGAATCAATGATTTTCTTCAGCGAAAAGCAACCAAAGTGGTTCCGGCAGCTCCAGAACATTTCCTATTTTTTCTTCGGAAAAAATCCAGAAGTTGCCAGAACAATTCTGGCACCCTCCAAGAATTTCCAGGCGTGTGCCGAAACCATTTAGACTTAATGGTATACTCCGAAAAAACTTTTCGGTTTTACCAAAACCCTTCCGGTGTTCTCTCTCCGGAACTCTTCCGTTGTCTCTGAAACTTTTCTGGTGACTTTCTCTCAGACTCCTTGTCTAGTATTCAGCAGATAGATGACCCTTAAGCGTGTGACCCTATAGGTTCGGTGAAGCATAGACATGGCCGGAACACTTTCCGATCAATGATCAACATCGGAGCCGTGGACACCCATATTGACCCCTATACCGACACGAATAAATATTTGAGTGAACTTCTAGTTGCCGTGTGCTATTCCTGTTGCTTCGTGATATGTTACAAAACCCAAGGTGAGACTTATCGGCATCCCCGTCGATCAACAACTTGTCCATTATGCCAGTTACCTCATTACCGGTTTTGTTCTCTTTTCGTTTTTGTGTTCCGGCATCCCTGTGATCAAATCATATTGTGTCTGGCCAGACGATGATGGATAGCGTAACACCGAGAGGGCCCTAAGAATATCTCTACATCGTCGGAGGAGCAAATCCCAATCTTGAGCTATCAAGTTACTTGCCATACTTTCCCATGAACCCGTAAGCCGCCGTAATAGCCACGCAGTTACGGATGATGTTTAACAAACCCCAAACTTCATGAATCAAGCATGAAGGAACTCGATACTCTCATGATCTACCGAATTATGCAAACGTAGACTTTCTCAGTGTTATAAACCATTAAATTGTGAAGAATGTATCTCATAGCATAACATCAATTCGGGTCGATTCAACACAAGTGTTCTGCTAACAATGTGCCCTCAAAATTGCCGGCATAGACATGCCCATGATCAGGAAAACAGGATCATCATGCAATACTTGAGCTAGTCTTAGAGACATGACTAGGAATACACTTTACCGCTTATTATACCACACGTGCACAAGTGTGTGCCTCGGAGCCTCGTGGATATTGTAGACTCGAGAATCATTGCAGTTATAGCATGGATCATAAACATTCATTACAAACATGGAGATACAAAATAACTGTTATTACTGCCTCTAGGGCATATCTCCTACAGACTCCAACTTGCACTAGAGTCATAATCCAGTTACATGGCTTCCCTAACACCAATGGCTATCCGGTGCTGCTCATGCTTTGCTCGTGGTAGAGGCTTTGTCATTGGGTCTGACACGTTCAGATCCGTGTGAATTTTGCATACTTTCACTAAACCCGCTTTGACATGATGTCGAATGAGTTTATATTTGCGTTCAATATGTCTTGTCTTATGGTGCAAGCAGATACAATGATGAGGCTACTGTGGGAACAACGGATTTGCAACTTCATATGAATGTTATAAGTGCCCAGCCAGAAGAAAGAAGCCGTGAAATTGGTACATCAGCAATCGCAGGTAGGAATTCATGTGCAAAGTGGTGTTCTAGAGGTGCCTATCCCAAGTGTTTTTAGCGTAATCTCGATTTGTGGGATTTGCATAGTGTTAGCTCTATGACGTGGTGTTAGTCCGAGTCTGACTGGCACACGTAGGCATAAATACATGTTTATATTGTTTATGTCTACTACGTTAAGGCATATACGCTGACTTCTAGTCATAGCAGTACATGCAAAGGTTAAGTACAAGTAGGTTTAGGCTTTGTGTAAGGTCGGTGGCCGCTCTGCCTATATATATGCATAGCAGGTGCATGCGTGAGTTTGTACAGTGTATTACGTGGTGGTGAGACAAAAGGAAAAGAAGTAAGAGTGAAAACAAGCAGGACTACAAGTTTTTTGTGCGTGCATGTTTAGATAGAATAATTGGAAGCTCTAATATTCCTGTTACAGCTGATATGTTACCTATGCATGCAGAAAAGTTCTCCTATATGTTGCTGATCCTATTTCATTTTCAGCTACAATGCCAGAAGAGGAGCAGAACCAAGAAGACCGTAGACAAGGGCTCAGCCAGGATGACATCAGGAAGAGAGCCGAGGAGCTGGTCTCAAAGATGAAAAACCGAGCCAGGCCGTTGCCAGAACGCCGCTATCGGTCGCAGGTTGCCAAGGACCATGGATCTGTTGTGGAGACGTCAGCTAATGCTGGCAGCACTTTATCTGACCAATCTGCAAGCAGATGCAATGACGAGGGTACTGTGGGAGAAAGGGAGTTGCCTTCTCAAATGAATGTCGCAAGTGCCCAGCCAGAAGAAAGAATGCCCGAAATTGGTGCATCGACAATCGCAGGTAGCACAGTGGTGTTCTAGATGTGCCTATCACAAGTGTTTAGATAGAAGAGTTGGATACTAATATTCCTTTTACAGGTGGTTTGTTTCCTATGCATGGAGATGGTGGCATGTCTTCACAGCCTGCAGCTGGAAATGAAGACAAGGAAAGTGAGGACGTGCAAGAAGACAATGCTTCTCTGCAGGTGACGGTGCCCGTTGCCATACCGACGGTTCCGCAACCCTCGCGTGCCATGGAACGTCAGCTGCCCATCGCTAGCCTGAGGAGGGAACCAGACGAGCTGGACGGGGGACAGAACGATGTGGACGAGATGCAACCTGGCCATTCTAGCGCTGCGAGCGCTCCTCGATAACTCTGGTTTCCTCCTAGTTTGTTAGTGACCTTGTTGGTCTATACATTAATCCCGGATGCGTTTTATTTACTGGAGGCATCGCTTATTTCTAGTAGATTATAAACTATATGCTCTCGAATTGAATGGTTGATATTGTTGTTGTGTCGCTGCATGGATCTATGCTTGATATGATTATACCATTTATTTAAATTGTGTGAATTTTCATAATATTAACATGAGAATTAATCATGTGTTCATTATTTTGTGTTATGTTTTAGTTTTACAATCTATTATATATATGACTTGGGTGTTACAAAACATGGCAAGATGAGATATGTTTCTGTCCTCTAGGCTTCTCGTTGTGGCATCATAACTAAAATATATGTTCATATTTTTTTAAGTGTCCAAGCATTTGAAGAAATATGAACGCTAGTTAGTTAGCTAGGTACTGGTAATTCTTGCTCTTAATTAGTACTAGGATATGAGTAGATGACATGTAGTGCTACTTCTTGTGTACGCTGCTTATCTGGACAGGTGAGGAAAAAAAATCATGGCTGTATTAAAACATAGGCTTTAGCTACTATCACGAAGCATGTAATAGGAGTCAATTAGCTGGCTTACACTAGAACAAAGCGTTGGTGAGTGATGATTTTCTTCGGCCAACAGAGCTATGCTATTGTCAGTAACCATGGCTTTAGTTATTTGGAGCAATACATAAGATGTATTTGTTGATGTATTAAAATTTGTTGTTCACCATGATAAATTTTGTTTTAGTAAAAATGAAACAAAAAGAGGTCTGGATATTTATATCCGATGTCGCGCTAGATAGTGGGTGCTCTACCAAGTTGCATACGCAAATTATGAATTCTTTTATCAAAATGAAATCTTCAATTTATTTGCTTGCTAGGTAGAGTAATTCATATACCAATGGCGAAGATAGCTATATAGCTCTAGTAGTAATTGTGCTCAATGCAAAACTGCAAATTATTTGGCATTTGGAATCCGTATAAACAAGCACTTGAGAACAATGATAGCCATCAAGGAGAGATGTTCAATTTTAGGTAACTATCTATGTGCTATCTGGTGCAATATTTTTTTGCGCGGTTTAATCTACATATTCGGGAAGTTTGTGTGCGAAGAAAACCAAAAAAGCCAGACAGGAACTAGAAGATTCCGAAAACTGGGAAAGATAAATTGGGTTGGCGCATCAGTGCACATCATGCATCAATCTGCCGCCAGTTAATTATGTGCTAAACTGGTACGGTAATTAATAGTTTCGTTTGTTCAATTGTGCATAATTTCCAAGCGCTAGATCTCGTCTTAAGAATAATATATTTTAGAAAATTTTCACGTGGATTGATAGAATATTCATCTGATATTTACAAAAATGTGCATCGCACATATGCAAAAAATACTCCATGTATTTAAAAAATGATTGACACATTTCTTAAAAAGTATCTGTGACTTATTTAAAAATGTACATCACACATATGCAAACTATATGCTAGCTAGGTATTTAAAAAAATGTTTGTCACATTTCTTAAAAAGTATCCGTGAGTTATTCAAAAATGTCCATCGTGTATTCATAGAATATTGATCACATGTTTATAGAAATGCTAGTCACTTATAGAAATACTAGTATCTTCTTGTGGATTCCGAGCTTCACAAGGCCCCTGGTGTGGATATAACCAACCACTTGTAAAACCCTCGCACTCTCTCCACGGGACACCCCGAAGCAGTGGACTGCACCACGCACCGGATCCTCGAATGCCGAATGCGAACCGAAACGGAAAATTGCAATCGATTTCGCAAAATCCTCAGCACCGCCCAATCCCGATGGTGGAGGCCGGCAGCCCCAGAAACCCAAGCCCCTTCCTTCGCTATAAATCCGTGTCCATCCCGGAGTCCCTCTCCACACCTGCTACTGTCCTGCGCCCACGTGGCCTGCAATTACTGATGCGCTGCAGCTGGACCTTGCCTATGTGTGTTGCACTTTTTGCCTGATCAACTGCATGTGGATACCTCCTCAGGTCCGTGAAGATCGTTTCCGAGTACAACGCGCCCCTTCGATGTAGACCATACACCTGCTACAAGTCTACAATCATGCATGCAAGGAAAAGAATTCATACATACCTGAGTACCCTAGTGCTTGTTTTCCATGCTAAACGTACACATGGGTATTGAGAGATGTATGCGATATGCGCCGGCCAGCACGCGGATATTCATGTACATACGTTTGAATCCATTGGTGATCATAAGCTTACGTGCATATGATAGATGATTACGTGCATGTGATAACCAATGCATGCATGTACTAGTACGTAAGACCACAAGTGCATACCTGCAAAGATGTTTTAATCGCACTAGCTAGTGGTCGTGTACACGAAGAACAAGTTATTCACCAAGGACTTGTGCGTCATGTATGTGTAAAGATACGTGGCTCTTCCCTCTTATTTATTAATAATGCACAATTTTTTTCTCTTCAAATTTATTTGGTACAAAATCACGTCAAACAAACACATTAATATTACAACGACATCTATTACTATATACTTAAGACAGAAAACAAACAAGACATCATGTTCGTCCACACAGATTAAATTATATCGACCATCAATTTTAGATATAAACGGTCAAGATTTAAAGATATTATGTTACATACCAATATAGTGGATATGCGTTATTTGGCCCATAGCAAGTCTGTCACGTACGTCTATCTACGATGGAATATCTAAAAAAAGAAGTCTACGACAGAAAAGTGAAACCACGTTCACGTGTAGGAAAAGGGACACGTATAGATTTACAATTCCTGTTGTACGTACAAAATAAGGAAAGATGTAATCAAGTCCGATATAATATTTTATAGTAGAAAAAAAGGCAGCCACCCTACACATGGGCCAACCTGCAACGGTGCCACCCATCAGTCCATGATCTTCTTTTTTGAGGAACATGAGTCTGCGATCTTAATTGAGAGCACACACCAAGAGGTCGGCACCCCTAAAAAACAAGCGGTAGGCAACACTTCTCAAAAATAAAAATAAACAGTGCACAATAGGCACATATTTTTGTGTGCCATTAATACACAAATATATACACAGGGGCGGAGCCAGAAAATTTAGCTATTGGGTTCGCCCATTGACTTAGTGCAAGGAATTGTGATGAATTAATTAACTATATAGTCTAGTTTTAGACCATCGATGACAATAGTATATCACTCAAAAACAACATAACAGAAAGAAATATAATACCAACTATAGGGAACATACCAGCTGGATAATTATAAAACCACTTTACATATTGTAAAACAGAGTAGTGCCAAAATAACTTCATAGCTTCAAGTACCATTTCTCGTCCTCCTGAAAGCATCTGAAAAAATAGCAAATTTAAAATAAGCACCATCAAGCAAAAAAGCATGTAAAATCATCACATTTATAGTGCCCCCTTTCAGTTTTTCATCATCTAAAGAATTTTTTTTTTTGATTAGTTTGGATTGCTTACCACATATCCCCTCCGTCTCAAAATTCTTGTCTTAGATTTGTCTAGATACGGATGTATCTAACACTAAAACGTAACTAGATACATCCGTATTTAGACAAATCTAAGACAAGAATTTTGGGACGGGGGGAGTATGTCATCTAAAGAATATTAAATACATAATCATTACTAATGGTAGAAAACATATCTCTCTTCACATAACAAATTAGACAATCAATCATAAACTGATAGCCCGTTTTATTACATAATTCTTTTTTTTACAACATTCAAAGCTGAAAATAATCTTTCCACTGATATCGTGGCAACTAGCAATATCACATCACACTAGCTTTAGAAATCGATAGACTAGAGTATAGAGAATTTCACATTAAATCTTCGTGGAGCATCCCCAATGATCCTCAACGGATAACAAAAATTAGGTGGTGACACGAAAGTACCCCTGGTTAAATATCTTCACCTAATTTCATTTTACTTCTTAGTGAGATCATCTAAATTATTTTCTCTGTGAATGGATGGCTCCGAGGGATTGCTTGCGCTTTACCGGTATCTAACGGGTGGCTCTGAACCATTATCTAAAAATGTGGCGATTGGTTTATTTTTGAGAAATAATAGTCCATAGACTAGATTAAAGTTTATGAAAAAAAAAGCAATAAAATGGATGTATCTAACATACTCTTAGATACATCTGTTTGATTGACACTTAATATGAGACGAAGGGAGTATATTATATACTACTATAGGTTAGATTGGACATGCACAAGACGAATTTGGGAAGAAGATGTAGTGATTTGACCACGTACCTTGAATTTTGACTGTAGTTGCTTGCCCTAGCCGGCTTGCCCAGCGGCGGCGATCGGCAGATGGGTGAAGGGAGCGGCGGAACGGAAGAGACTAGAGTCTGCCAATAGGGAGTAACCGATCGCGTCAATTCTGGAGGCGTGCGGCGTGGTGCGTTATGTGCGTACATTGCATTCCGTCCATTATGGATGGAATCGAGTAAATCTTGCGATGGGTTCAGCTTTAATACGTTAGAATGGGCTAATCACGTTAAGAAGATTAATGGGCACGGAGACAATTAGCTTGTGGGCTTCTGGGCCTTTCGATGGGGTCAGCTTTGATTTTTTTAATGGGTTCAAACCACTAAATACAAGTACATATAGACGTGGCACTCAAATGTCGTTGGGTTCAGCTGAACCCAATGACTATACACTGGCTCCGCCCTTGTATATACATGATGATTGATCTTAAATCCGGTCGGCAGCTTTTCTAATGTCACCTATTGCCCTTTCATTCTCAGATCAGATGTGCCTATACCGAGCTGAAGAGGGGGTAGCAAGAAAAAAGAGAAAAAGAAAAAGAACTAGGTGGTAAAAACTAAAAGGTTGAAACGCACGCATCCATGCAATAAATAGATAGCTCTTATCGATGAAGTATAAAACGTTTATGTCTAATGTGTGAAAGTTGAAATAGGAAAAAAAAACTAGATTTTTTTTTTGCGGGTGAGAATTTTTTTTGTTTTAGAATGAACAATGTCTAACATTTATAAATAGCTAAATTCAACTTCAGTTGTAATTTTGAATCCTTAATTTGATGGATAAATAATACAACTACATTATACAATATAAGAATTTATTATATTATTGGAATAGAAGGCATACAAGTCAGCACGTTCTTTCACATAGACATAAGTATTTGCTCCGTTATCTTAATATTAACAACCATATGTTAGAATTGAACTATCTAAAATATATTTGATCTATAAAGTTATATACGACCAAAATGTATGTGTACATAACTCTCCATGGAACACATTGGTGCTCTAATCCGTGTCTAAAAGCTGCAGTCCAATTGGTACAAGAGTCATGTTACGCAAGCAACACAAAGCCAACATGAAGAACATGAAGGACACAAAGATCTTGTGTGTATACTTGCATGGGTAACTGAGGACACCAAGGATGATATCTGAAAAAAAGGAAATGAAGGATGAATAACTATGTTTAGCATCTTAAAGTAGCTTTATCAGTGAACGAAAATAGAATTCTATTTAGATTTAATTGTTGGTTGCAAGTTATCTGAGGAATACAACATGATGAGATTTCATCATGAAGTGTATATTTCTAGATTTAATTCTTGGTTACAAAGTACCTGAGCGAAATAATAATAAATAAATATCATATCAGTGTCCCCTCTCTGGCATACATGCCTACATGGTACAACTACAGTATAGTGGTTGATGAAGAAGGTTGAAGAAGAAAAGACATGACTTTCATAAAGAAAACACAAAATTTAGTTCATAATAGAGTGGAAGTATATGGTTTTGCCTGGTACCAATAAAGTAATACATTGTAATGGAACTATTTTAAAATTTCAATCATATTTGTATAAGACATAATTATCTAGAATATTATTTCTGTCTTTCTTTGTATGATATATCAAGTCTGATATATCTATGAACTATATCGAATGCTACTTTTTTCTAGAAAATATTGAACGATACTTTTTGCGAGAAAATATTGAACGATACTTAGGTGATTTAAAAGGAACAATATTGGCCGTCCGAGAAAGGCAATTAGAGCAAGACGAATATAGGCATGTAACTAGATCCAAGATACTGCAATATCGCTAATGACGACTTGGGTGAAGATACGACAACAAAAATATCTATACTAAGTATCAGGTTGAATATTCTCTAGAAGATATTTTAAAAAGGCATAGTAAGGACGTGTTCATGCTTTAGTTTCTTACTACCTATTTGTGGATGTACAAACTAAGAAGTGAATTTGTCATGAAACCTTTCTTACATTACTTATCAATGTATAAAAATTAAAGTTATTACACTTTTGTTCGCGAAAGATGGTTTTACAGAGTGCCACTAATTTATTAAGCCAATTCAAGACTATCTAAAATAATAATATAACGATATATACGAATTTAGCCGCACAAATGCGCGGGTCACTCCACTAGTTTTTATGAACACATGAACTTTTTTATGTTGAAATTGCGTCAGCATTTTTTAAATAGATGAACATATTTTAAATTATGAACATTTTTTTAAAATGCACAAATTTTATTAAATTACATGAATATATTTTTGAAAATACACCAGTAAAATTGTAAAGTACATTAACATTTTGCAAAAAGAACAGAATTATTTTTACATGTGAACTGTTTTGAAGTTTGCCTTTTTTATTTACATGAACATTCTTTTGAAATGCACAAATTATATTCTAGTTACATGAATTTGTCTTAAACACCGGAGCACCATTTTGAAGTAGATGAACATATTTAAAAAAATGTGCATACCTTTTGAAAATACGTGAACATTTCAGAACATACATACTAACTTATCTCCGAAGTGCATACTTGTAATTTCTTTTAAAATAAAAGAGAAATAGAGAAAAAACAAAAAAATAAAAAACATGCAATAGGCATGGTATAGACGCTCATGGAGATAGTACGTATGTTTGATGGAAATATTATATATGTTCTTTGTGAACTAACGAGTTTGTTACAACGATTCAAGAGTATTAGAGTACAATTGTAGATGCTTGCATTGTATTATAGTGTTTTGTTCTTTCAAACGGTGTGATATACGGACGAGCTAGCATGCCATGTAAGTATAGTCTATTAGTGTCAAGGCCTAATCATCTTGGTTTTGTGAAGGATTATGCACAGCACAATGTACGATGTTTAAGAATGAATGAACAAGAGAAAATGTATAATCCACAAATTAGCAGCAATAGTGTATCACGGTAAGCAGAGATGAATTCATAGTGTTTTGGGATCTGTGAAAAAATATTGTTTCATTCAAATACGCTTATGAATATGGAACAGTGTTTCCAGATGCCATTGGCCCATCTAAGCTGGGCCAATTTTCCTGGTTGAAATTGCTGAACGTCGCGGCGGATTCATGATGCTGACGTTGGATACCTATCCATACGCGCGCGCGGAGATGAAAACGTACACGGAAAAATTAATTCTTTCCAGTTCTGTCTACATTTAATTCGTTCCAATTCAGTTCCTCGCCACTATATATGTCAGTCCATTCCAGTCGCATCGCAGGCATTCCTACCTCCCCTTCCATGCAGCACATTCTAGGTCGCTTCCCCAGGCTGTGCGATGGAGCCCAAAGCCATGTCCACCAAGGAGGAGGAGGAGCTCCTCGAGCAACTCTGCAGTGACCTCACCTGCGCCTGCGCCCGATGGAGCAGCCGCCGTTGTCGCCAACAATCACCCTGACAAGGTTTTGGATTGCGTTTTATGATAGTTACCTGTCAAAGGAGAAATGGTCGAAATTTGTTTTTTCTCAAAAAACTTGGACGAAAAGCACAGAACAAAATTTGAAATTTAGAACAAAATATGAACAAAATTTAAATGAAAAATGACAGAGAGTATCTACAAAAGGCATGAACCAAGCAGAATCACATTCAACCTGTGAAATATTGAGGCAGAATCAAGGGATTTTAGAACTAACAATCGTACTATACAAGCTGGTTCTTTCATTGTCATCAAACTAAACACAAGATACGAAGGAGAAAGGGACGGCCTTCCCAAGCACGTGGTGCTGCAGCTCCAACGCCGGCACCTACATCCGGTTCCCTAGCACTGCCGGCGCCTACATCTGTCGTTGACCTGGTCTCTGCGCTCCATGGAAGAAGTAGATTGGAAGTACGAACAACAGGAGGAGGATGTGGACTTCCAGTGAACAATGATCGGAGGAGGCAGGGCCTTGGCTTGCATCGCCCGCAGGCGGCAAGCGGCAGCCGTCGCCGCTCTGAAAAGAGAAGCGGGGAACACAAGATTAGGGTTGAGAGGCTTTGCAGAGAGTTTCATACCATCAACTCACATCTGCGAGCATACGTGAACTATGCGCTGGGCCGGAAATTCAAAAAGGGCCGGAAATTTTGGCCGGCTTGTATTTATACCGGGCCTTGATGGCATGGGCGAATTTCAGACAAAAATAAAGAAGTTTCGGCCGAAATCCAAAGCTTTGCACCCTGAACCTGCTCCTGTTGTCGTCAACCTGTCTACCATGGGGTTCCTCCCCACCCTCCAACAAGCCGCCGTAGATGCATTGTCCATCGTCGGCAAGTTCACCCGCGGCGGACTTCTCAGCTTCTCCCGCGCATTCGCCCGGGGATGGGGCCCCTCTGGCCCGGCAGGTACGAGCGTCGCTCCGTTGATGACAAGATCTTCCCCGACCTCAACCTACCAGCCGAAGATGACCCGGAGGAGAGAGGGCATGGTGGTGGCGCAGGTGAGCTCGCTGGAGCGTGGCTCCATACAGGATCTCGTTGATGACAAGATCTTCCCCGACCTCAACCTGCCAGCCGAAAATGACCCGGAGGAGAGAGAGCATGGTGGTGGCGTAGGTGAGCTCGCTGTAGCGTCGCTCCGTCCAGGATCTCGTTGATGACAAGATCTTCCCCGACCTCAACCTGCCAGCCGAAGATGACCCGGAGGAGAGAGAGGGCATGGTGGTGGCGCTGGACAGGAGGCGCAAGCACAATGTCTCCTCCTCCAACCTCGACCAGGAGCCAGTCGAAGTCCTGGACAGTGCAGTGCCTGTTAGGAATAAGCCACGGTGGGCATAGTCCGGCTAGTATCCGACATGTGTATGGCCTAGCCATGGTCTGGGGATAGTTCGACCATTGTATGGGCAGTGTACGTGGTGGTCTGTGTGTGCGCGTCGGGCGCGCCGGGTGCGGACCGTGTCGGGTTCATGACGGGTGTGCGTCAGTGTGTGCGTGTGTGTGAGTAGCCAGTCTGATGGCAAGCGAAGGGGGGCGATGAGCGGAGTTCGTTGCGGGCTCGCCATGACCTGGACGTGTTCGTGCATGTCGTGGGCACGGATAGAGCGGGCAGGACCAAGTGCTCCGCGTAGGGGAGATCGTGGGTGCGTGCCCTGGAGTGTCTTGGGTATAAAACCCCCCGTGTACGTTGTAACAGTGTGACTTGAGTTCGTACTCAAGGAAAAGTGCCGTTCGTGCGGCGGCGTATGTGCGCCAGAAAACATCCGAGTCCACCGCGTGCTCCCTCCTTCCTTCTTCCTCCTTTCGTTCTGTATCAGAGAGAGGGGTGCAGTGAGAGAGATAGAGGTGCGGTGAGGTAAGGCAGGAGCTGCGGCAACAGCAATTGGCAACAGAGCCACTCTTGCGGGGTGATCACCGGTGGCCATGTCCCTGTTCTGCACGGCGGTGGTGGTGGGGCGATGTCGTTGCAGTTGCAGCTGCCGCCGCTGACGACGACAAGCTACACCTCCTGGGCGATCAAGGTGGAGGCTATCCTTGAAGCCCAGGGACTGTGCAGTGCAGTGGCTCCGGCGGAGGGCGCGGTGGTCGACGCCGGGAAGAGCAAGACGGCGCGGGCGGCGATGCTGGGCGTGCTGCCGGTGGATCTACTGATGCAGGTGGCGATGAAGACCACGGCGAAGGAGGTATGGGATTCCCTCAAAGTGCGCTTCGTCGGCGCCGATCGGGTGAGGGCGGCAAGGCTCGCGACGCTGCGCAGCGAGTTCGATCGCCTGCGAATGGACGACGGCGACGAGCTGGATGAGTACGTCGGGAAGGTCAGCGGCATGGCGGCGAGGTACGCGGTGCTCGGGTCGACGCTCGACGACAGCGCCATGGTGAAGAAGTTGCTTGACACCGTGCCGGACGGCATGTACGCCGCGGTGGCCGGAATCGAGCAGTTCTGCAACGTGGAGGAGATGACGTTCGAGGAGGCGCTTGGACGGCTCAAAGCGTTCGAGGAGAGGACGCGGCGGCGTGCACGGGCCGGCGGCGAGCGCACGGGCGAGCAGCTGATCATGACGGCGACGCAGTGGGCTGCTCGGCAGCGACGCCAGGGCGGTGGAGACCTCGATCACGACGACGACGGCGCGGGCAGCACGGCATCGGGCGGCGGAGGCAAGCAGCGCGGACGCTGCTACAGCTGCGGCGAGCGCGGCTATTTCAAGCACAAATGCCCAAAGGTGCGGAAGGCGCAGGCGGCGGAGCGGGCACTGCTGGCGCCGGCGTCGAGGACGACGGCCTCCTCTGAGCTGTGGCTTAGGGTGGTTTGTGTTAGGAATAAGCCACGGTGGGCATAGTCCGGCTAGTATCTGACATGTGTATGGCCTAGCCATGGACCATGGTCTGGGGATAGTCCGACCATTGTATGGGCAGTGTAGGTGGTGGTCTGTGTGTGCGCGTCGGGCGCGCCAGGCGCGGACCGCATCGGGTTCATGACGTGTGTGCGTCAGTGTGTGCGTGTGTGTGAGTAGCCAGTCTGTTGGGGAGCGAGGGGGAGCGATGGGCGGGGTTCGTTGCGGGCTCGCCGCGACCTGGACGTGTTCGTGCATGTTGTGGGCGCGGATAGAGCGGGCAGGACCAAGTGCTCCGCGTAGGGGAGATCGTGGGTGCGTGCCCTGGAGTGTCTCGGGTATAAAACCCCTCGTGTACGTTGTAACAGGGTGGCCTGAGTTCGTGCTCAAGGAAAAGTGCCGTTCGTGCGGCGGCGTACGTGCGCCAGAAAACATCCGAGTCCACCGCGTGCTCCCTCCGTCCTTCTTCCTCCTTTCGTTCTGTATCAGAGAAAGGGGTGCACTGAGAGAGATAGAGGTGCGGTGAGGTAAGGCAGGAGCTGCGGCAACAACAGTGCCATCGCCGGGCCATGTAAGAAGAAGAGAAGCCAGTCGACGCGCAACATCACCGATCTCGACGAGGACCTGGCTGGTTTGAAGGTGGCTGCTACCGAGGCCGAAGATGCTGCTCTCAAACAAGGTAGTAAGCCTGATTCTTTTATCAAGGAGATTAACAAGTACCTCTCAATCCTATGGTTCATTTCCATTCTCAACTGATCCTTTTTCATTTTTAGCTGCAAGGTTAGGAGAGGAGCAGGTAGACGGTGGATCTGCATCTGCTTTCAAGACACAAGAAGAGGGTGACGAGGCCGAGGCCGAGGGTGCTGCTCCCATTCAAGATACGCATGCTTCTTTAATCAAGTGTAGAAAAAAGATGGAGAAAGGCTCTCCTATATACTGTCCTGATCCTATGTCATTTTCTCAGCTGCAATGCCACAAGAGGCTGGAGGTAGACCTCCACTCAGCCAGGCTGACATTCAGGAGCTGACCTCGAAGGTGAGAAACCAAGCCACCAGGCCGTTCCGGGAACAATTTCTGGGCAAGTTGAAATCGTTTCGATCGCAGGTTGCCAAGGACCGCGGAGCTGCTGTGGACACATCAGTGAAGGCAAGCAGATATAATGAAGAGGGTACTGTGGGAGGAATGGAGTTGCAACCTCATATCAATGTCACAAGTGCCCAGCCAGAGGTAAGAGGGCCTGAAATTGGTACATCCACAATCACAGGTATGAATGTCCAAAGTGTTGTTAGCGTAATCTTGATTTCTGGGATTTGCAAAGTGTTAGTTCTACTTCTATGACGTGGTGTTAGTCCTAGTCTTAATGGTACACGTAGGCATATATACATGCTTATATTGCTTATGTCATAGCAGTACTAGGAGGTCAAGTACAAGTAAGTTTAGGCTTTGTGTAAGGTCGGTGGCAGCTCTGCATATATATGCATTAGAGGTGACTGCGTCAGTTTGTACCGTATTACGTGGTGGTGAGACAAAATGAAAAGAAGAGTGAAAACAAGGACTACATGTATTTGGTGTGCGCGTGTTCATCTAGTTTGATGTGATCGTTCCTGAGACGAATTCCAACAAGTGTTTAGATTGAAGATGTGTGGCCCTGAGATGCTCGACCCTGACAAGTGCGACATCCGGCACAAACTGAAAAAAATCATCGTGGAACTTTACACATATGTATTATACATTTATATATGAAGAAACATAATTCTTTTCAGAGTTTATAACATTAGATCTGATTTTCGAACTTCTCAGAAAAAAACAAGCTAGCCCCATGGAGCCTGAGCTCTCCAACGCATTTCTATAGGATTAAGTCTTCTTGTTTACCAACAATTACTCTATTGTTAGAATTACATATGATTCAGGTTGCATAATCTGCCGGGAGAGACAAGTTTGTAATCAAGTACTTTACTTAATTTTTGTTATGAGTTGGTATTACCAAAGTGGCATATTAACAATTGGATTTTCACTCCAAACGGTGTGACTGTGAAGATAAAGTAAATAGCTAATAAATGGTTCGCAGCCAATGCAACACCCGCGGCCCGGTGGTGAAGATAACAGTTGCCGATCTTGGATTCATCTGAGGCCTGGTGGGGAAGATGAGGCCACCGAACACACACCGCACTCGACACCCGAGCTTTGATCCGTGTGAGGTGAAGCAAGAGTGCAAGACAAGGCCTGATGACGGCAGCCATTGCTAGTTTTCCGCTGCAGTCTACTGCCTCGATCCCCACCCAACACGCGCGGCCCGTCCGCGGAGAAGAAGAAAGCACTACTCTATATCTCCAGTTCACTCATTGCCAAGCTGTGTTGCTTCCTGAACTCCTCCCGTGTCACCCACTCCTCTCCTCGCTCTCCCTGCTGCGCGATGGGTAGCCCAGAAGAGCATCAAGCCGTAGTCTTCCAGAAGCTCGTCTCCGCCCGCAAACTTCCTCCCACCGAGGATAAAGCCGTCATCGGCGTTGCAAACCTGCCACCCCTGGATTCCTCGTGGCCCTCCGCCATGCTGCGCTGGACGCCACCACCGTCGGCCTGCTGGATCGTGCCAGGCAGGAGCCCAGGGTCCGCGCGATTGACTGGCGTGACAAGCGTCGTTCCGTCCATGATCTTGCCGACGAAATTGACCTCAACTTGCTGGCGGGAGACGCCCCGGAGGAGGGCCAGGGCAGCACGATGGTGCATGAGATGTCCGCGCAGAGCGGTGTCCTGCATGGATCAGCCCCGATGATGCATCGATCTGCCGCTAGTTATGTGCTAAACTGGTACGGTACTTAATAGTTTCGTTTGTTCAATTGTGCATAATCTCCAAGCGCTAGATCTCGTCTTAAGAATAATATATTTCAGAAATTTTTCACATGTATTGGTAGAATATTCATCTGATATTTACAAAAATGTGCATCACACATATGCAAAAAATACGCCATGTATTTAAAAAATGTTTGTCACATTTCTTAAAAAGTATCTATGACATATTTAAAAATGTACATCACACATATGCAAACTATACGCTAGGTATTTAAAAAATGTTTGTCACATTTCTTAAAAAGTATCCGTGAGTTATTCAAAAATGTCCATCATCTATTCTTAGAATATTGATCTCATGTTTATAGAAATGCTAGTCACTTATATGAAAAATGTTTGTTGCCTATTTAAAAAAATGCTAGTGTCTTCTTGTGGATTCCGATCTTCACAAGTCCCATGGTGCGGATATAACCAACCACTTGTAAAACCCTCGCACGCTCTCCACGGGACACCCCGAAGGAGCGGACTACACCACGCGCCCGATCCTCGGATGCCAGCGGACTACTCCACGGGACACCCCACAAGCTAAAAGACGATGATTCTAAAAGTACGCCCTAGTCTTGCAGAGCACGTGGTTGGGAAACATATTAAAACATTTTTACTCGCAGAATTATTAATTATTAAAACCAATTGTAGTATGTATGATTTGTCCAAAACCTTTGTCCAGTATATCATATAGAACATCAGAATGTATTAAAACAGTTTTTTTTACTTTACCCATGCAAATATTAGTCACGCAAACCAGCATTAATACATCTTGTGGACAATATTACTCCACATAGAGAACAGACAACCAAAGACCACACTGCAAACAGAACATCGGATTGTATCCATGTAATTTAGCAGATCACTCTTTTAGCTGATAAAACATCACTACATGCGTTACATTCAAAGTCCAAACTAAATGCATGGGACACTAATCTATTCACTAATATCCACAAGATTAATCTCAACTCTTTTTTCAGAAATGTAGAACAAACACACACACTCATAAACACACATGTACACCCACCCATATCAACAGACGCACGCAAACCGTACCTCTATGAGCACCTCTCAAATGTTGATCCAGAAGATATTGACAAACTCGCCACAGGTGCCTCATAGCCGATAGCCCAGAATAATTGCACGAAAATGTCAGCACCCATGCCAAGTGTAGGACTTGAAGCCAAGTTGGTTTCCACCACAATGAACCTAACCATCCGAGCTCAATTCATGGTCCACTAGTTCTTTTTATTTTATGATATTCTAGACTACTATTTTTTCACAATAATTTAATATGTTTTAATCACTTGTGATTATAATTAATCGAGGTACATGCTATATCTATACGGCAACCTAAACCCATTAACACACAAATGCCCAACCTACAGCCCAAATTGTGCCAGCATTGATGATTGTTTTCTTCAATATGCAATACACAACACAAACTTATAATGAAGCATTTTAACCAAACTCAAATTTTCAAAAGACAAAATTATACCCAAAACTTCTTGGATGTAATTGATTCAATTTACGCATGTAGCATAGAGGGTGAAATATATACAAGTAAATTATCAAGCAAGAGGAGCACAAGGAAATGGTGCATGGAAATGAGCTAGGAATAATTGTAAATGATGGAGGGAGTGACAAATGACGATGAACATCGAAAGACCAATATATGTAAAAAAAAAGTGAAGAAAGATGCATAATCTTCAATTTTTATGATGACAAGCAACATATGTTTGTTGTACTGACTAGATCGTTCTCGAGGAGGGAAGGAACATAACAAACTTGTGAAGTATATAATCATTTGCATTGCTTCTAGGTGTTGAAAAGTATTCATGTGGATAGGGATTTTTCATAATTATTGAATCACATATACTTATGACTATACTACCAGTGGCCAACTAGACTATCTAATGGAAATGAGTAAGACAAAGCCTAACCATAGATTAAGGTAATTGGTTCCATGTTATTCCATAATGGCAGAACTTCTAAACTCGGGGAACAATATTCTATCATTCAGGCCTCCCTTCATAGATTCAGTACAACATAATGTTCTCCTCTAGGCCCATCAAGGTGAGGTCACATATTGTCAATGTTTCCAGATGACGATTTGAATTCTACCACAACACATATAATCAAAAGTCTATCTTTATTGCAAAGTCATATGACCTTTAACAATAGACTTTCTCCCACGTCCACGAGAACATTGTGGAAATACTCGCCAGACATCATCATCAGCAACATGATAAGTTGTATATGAATATGTATATCCATATGTAGGATCATTCGGAGTCTGAGGAGGTGGGAGGTGGCGAGTGAACATATTATTGAAACAACTTGCATGAACTAGACTGATCCAAATTTTAGTTCTTCCAATTTCAAGCTTAGCTACGTTTCATAAAAAAACATGGGCATGCAAGTCGATGAAAAAGTGAGGGATTGAAGCCAACTTGAAATAAGGGACTAAGGTATAGAGATTGTAAACACTGACTAGTGCAGTTAGGTCCTATGCAAAAGGTTTAAACCCCCTTTCGTTAACATAGCTTCGAATTGTCGCCTTCCAAATGTGTGCGCTAGCGCCGGGGGGGGGGGGGGGGGGTGGGGGCGGGGGTGTCCGCTCCACATGATAAAGGATAACCTTGTGTGATACCGCTAGATCCACCTCCGGGCCTTCTTCGCCGCTCCGTTTGATCCCATTGGGGCTCTCTTGTCTCCCATCAATGCATCGGCATTAGAGACAATGGGGCAACTAGCACATGATGTTGTGCCTCTTATCGTGAGCACCTCGAGCAGGGAAACCATCATATGACAGAACACCTCATGAAGGAGGCCCTTGAACACCAGGAAGAGGAATCAGTGCACCTTGGTGTCCCTGTGGAGCCCAATATTGTGACGCTCAGTTTACCCAAACGGGTGGCAACATGCCATAGGCTCAGAGTACCCTTTGGTTCGGGCTGTTTTGCTGATGGAGGATGAAGGCATCGGTCGCTCACACGATCGTAGTGTGATGATGTTTCAGGGTTGACATCTAGGATAATGGCGGAAATCGTACCTGCGGCGGCAGATTTCACTGAGGAAATGATGGGCATCACATCAACTTCACAGGTAGTTTGGGCCTTGGTAGCGAGGCTGGTCGAGGTGGCCGAGCAAGGGCTGGCCACGTCAGCCAATCTAGCTAGCATGATGACATGCTTGTGAGAACTAGTCAAGGCGGCCACAGCCTCCGCTGGTCATTGTGTTGGTGGGCTGCGATCCTTGATCACAGGGCGAGGAATATTAAGGCGGGCAGTGGCCCATATGCAGATGCATTTCTGTAATTGCATGCATAGTGGCGGTTGTCATGTGCAACTTGTCGACGCTCACTTTTCATTCAAAGGGTTTTTAGTTTAGTCCTAGAACAGTGGCCATCACAATAGGATGTTCGTGGCCCCAGTAGCAGCATCCAATACTGATGAGTATAAACATTTCTTATGAAAAACACATTATTTAAAAAAAATGTGCCAACACATAAATATTACAACGACATTTTTTTAACACATAACATTTTTATTTTCAAATTGCGTCAACATTTTATAAATACATGGACATATATTTAATTATGAACATTTCCTTTAAAACATAGATACTCACCTATCTCCAAAATGCATCCTTGTAATTTCCTTAAAACAAAAGAGAAATAGAGAACCAAAAGCAAAAAAATTAAAATAGAAAAGGAAGAAACGAAGAATTTCTTAAGCGACGTAGGTCTAAACATTTTGAAAATTTTATTGAATTAAGCTGTACAGAATTCTTAAAATAAAAGGGCTTTGGCCCATCCATGCTGGGATCAATCTGGGCCGAGAGACCTGATCAAAATGACTGAAATCACGACGCTGCCGTTGACGCTGACGTTCGTTCCCTATCTCTTCCCGCGCGGAGATGAAATCATACGCGGAAAATTACTTCCTTCCAATTCTGCCGAGTTTACTTCTTTCCTAGTTTACCATTCTCCCTGAACCCTAGCCCCTCTTCCCACCTACCCACGCTGCTATATATATCCAGCCTCTCCGTCCAATCCAGTCACAGGCTCACATCCATTCCCTCCTTTCCTTCCATACAGTACAGAGTACATTCCAGCCCGCGCCCCAGGCTGTGCGATGGATCCAAAAGCCCTGGCCGCCAACATCATGTATTCAAAATGGTTTTAAACAGATATTTGAAAAACTGTTCAAAACTTATTTGAATAAACGTTCATCGTGTATTTAAAAAAGTGTTGAACACATTTTGAAAATGTTCATCATGGAATTAAAAACTTTAACAATGTATTTCCAAAATAATCAACATATAATTGAAACAAATATTCACATTATATGTAAAGAATTTTCATCTGTATTTAAAAATATTCCCCGCATACGTGAAAAAATGTCCATCCAAATATTTCTAAAAGAAATGTTCATCACATATTTCTAAAAAAATGTTCATTGCATATGTTTGGAAAACTGTTCACCGCATATTTGTAACAAAACTTATGCAAGAAAAAGGAAAAACATCGTAGAAGAAGAAAAAAAAATCTGAAAGAAGTGCGCCAAAGAGGAAGACTCAATGAGGAAGGGAAAAGGGAATCATAGCCCAGATAATAGCTTTCATACTTGAATATAATGCGAGATCTGAAATACATATTTTACGCTGGAATAGAACACATTGAGTTCGCTTGTTAGTTCTCCCTTGCTTATCCCATTTGCTTTTATTTTCCGTATCAACCCTCGTTGACACCGAGGTCGTGAAGGCTATGGTGGGCTGGAGAAGTACACATAACAATCTAGCTCGGCCTCTTATTTGCATATTTTTCTTAAAGGGAAAGCCTCGTTGCACTTTATTGCAAACTTAACAAAGTTACATCATTCAGTACATGCGGAAATGGAAAACTAGGTGGAATATCATCCCACCAGAACATTACTTTAGAGTCATAAGCATGTCTAGCTAGAACATGTGACAAGTTATCCGCTTCCCTAGGGCAATGGCTGAACTCAATCGATGATATCTCATGTGCAACTTGGAAAGCATCACAAAAAATAGCAACATAGAATGTCAATATCTCTGAACCTCCATTGCAAGTGGTGATGAGCTCTATACAGTCTGACTCCACATTGATTCTTGAGCATCCAATATCTCGTACCAGCTGACGACCAAGGCAAAGTGCCATTGCTTCTGCTGATGCAACATCGGAGGCATAATTGAAGAGTTCCGCAACACCAACAACTCCTTCCTCGTGGCTATTATTCACTACAACTGCCATTGGTCTTGTACCATCTTCAATAAAATATGCATCACTGTTCACCTTGTCAATTCTACCAGGGGCTTTCCGCCAGGCTACTCTTCTCACCGGCTCCTGAGGAGACTTCTCTGCATAATCTACCATTAGTGCTTGAATGGCAAAAGCTAAGCTAAAAGGCCAAACGTTCTCGCCTTTCCTTTTTTCTCTCCTTTCCCACCATATAAACCAAGAAGCCACATCCACTATTTCTTGCACACCAAGCTGCCCTAACACTAGCAACTTCCTCTTTGGCCATATGAGGATTTCTACCAAAACGACAAAGCATGACCGGTCCACCGCCAATGCTTGATCAATGGCTAAATGAAGGCAAAGGGCCTTCCAAACTTGTCAGGCTCATGTACAAGTAAACATCAAATGGCGAATATCTTCAGGCACAGAACGACAAATAGGACATAGCAGTGAAACTTCGATGTGCCTGGAAGAGAGGATAGCCATGCCAGGAACAACACCTTTGAGAGCTTGCCGGATGAAGATTTTTATCTTACTTGGGACTTCCAACTTTCACACATCGACCAAACAAAGTTGACATTCGAGGTCCCTTCACCACTAATAATTTTTGGACAAAACTAGTGTCACCATTCTGAGTACTAAGTGGACAGAACAGAAAATAAGTGTCACACGGTCGTATGCCATGCCACAAAATCCTCATTTACGTGCACTGAGAGGGGAATTCTGAAAATTCTTTCTATATCAATTGGAAGGAAAATACTCCTAACAAGTTCCTCAACCCAAAGCTCCTATAATGGGATCAATCAACTCATCCACCGTTCTTCGTAGCATGTTCCCTTTCCTTGTCTGGATCATTCTTGTTGGACTAGAAGGTACCTAGTGATCCTCCCAGATATTTAGTTTCTCACCAGAACCAACTCTCCAAATATGGCCGCTCTAAACGTTTGCAAACAAGTGAACATATTCTCCCAGGCAAAGATGGTCCCTTTTTTGGTCATGCATTCAAAATGTTTCCATCAGGAAAGTACTTTGCTCTGGAGACAGTAACATAAAGAGTATCCGGATGGGTTATCATTTGCCAACTTTGCTTCTCTAGCATGGCTAAATTATAGGCATGGAGGTCTCAGAACCCCACACCTCCCTTGTCATCTGGAAGGCATATTCTCCACCAAGCTAGCCAATGCATTTTCTTCTCTGCCTCCATGTCCCCCAAACAAAAGGGCAACATTGCATCAGCTATTTCTTTGCATACTTTCTTCAGAATTTTAAAAACAGCCATGGCATAAACCGGGATAGATTGGATATTTCCTTTCAAAAGTATGTTTTTCCCCCTAAGGACAACAATGTTTCCTTCCAACCTTTAAGTCGATTCACAACTCTTCCAATGAGCTGAGATAAACTATCACTATGGTCTAAACCAACGATAGATGGTAGCCCAAGATATGTGTCAGAGATAGATTCCATCATTATGTTCAATTTCAAACAAACATGAGCCCTAACCTCCACATTCACAATTTGAATAAAAATAGATAATACATTTCCCTTCACGCGTCATTTGTCCAGAACTTACAAAATATTCATCCAATACCTACCTCAATGAAATTGGATTATTCATATCTGCATTCATAAGGATTAGTGAAGATCATCAATTAGTAAATGGGAGACTGATGGTGCATTGTGCACCCGAATGCCTTTAATGCCATGATCCTCCTATTTATGAGCCAAAGCACTAGATAAACCCTCTGCACACACATAACAAATAAATATGGTGATAAAGGGTCCCCTTGTTGGAGCCCCCTTGTGGTGGTAAATTCCTCTGTTTCTTGGTCATTATTCTTCACTCAATATTTCACCAAAGAAACACAAGCCACTTAGAGCTCCACAAACTCGTCCTGGAATCGCAGTTATTCTGTCATCCTCTCCAAGAATTTTCATTCCACACAGTCATAGGCTTTGTGCATACCAAGCTTTACAACACAATACCCCTCATTTCCTTTCTTTTTATTCTTTATAGTATGACTACAGTCATAATCTAGGAATATATTATCCATAATGAGATGGCCTGGAACAAGGGCACTTTGCAGTAGGGAAAAATTATCATCAAGACATAGCTTAAATGAAAAGCAGTCACCTTATAAATCACTTTATAAAGCACATTGCAAAGACTTGTCATTCTATATTGGGTGATCCTATCCGGGTTGTCCACTCTTAGGATTAGAACAATGACCTCCATATTTCAGGAATTGTCTTCTTTTAAACAACATCAAGAACTTTGGCAGTTAAAGCATCACCAAAAATGTTCTTTAAAGAAAATAGCATGCAGTCCATCTGTAATGGGATCTTTCATATCACCAATAGAAAAAAGTGTTTCTTTACTACTTCAGGAGTATATGGTTTCAGTAGAGCTTCATTCATATGCGTCGTCACCCTCGGATAACATTTTCAAGTAAACTGGGGTCCGGACCATCTATCTCAGTGGAGAACAGGCCTTCATATTGGGAAATTAGCGGGCTTAAGTATGATGTACCGTCCTGTCAAACGCCTTGATCACCCTTTAGCTTGTCAATATGGTTCCCTCCATAAAACCTATAGGTTGAGGACACAGATTTCTATCAGGTTTCCCTCCGTAAAACTTCTATGGTCTGCTCATGCCAAATTTCCACATGATGGCCATGGTTGCTATTTACAACAGAAATTTGAAAATAATGGTAAAATAAAATGGGTGATCCATCCACAAAATGTCGCTACCCCATAAATTATTCCACCATCTAATCTTTTTTTCCAAGCATGGACTTCTCGCAGATTTCCTGTAGCAATAGATAATCTAATTGCATCTTTAGAACAAGTAGGAAGAAGCAACTAAAAGCATCACTTTGGCCACAAAACTATCCCTGAATTGGCTGGGCTACATTGGTTTACCTACATATGGGAAGTTCTAAGCACAATGGAGCAAACAATAATGAAAAAACAGCCAAAAAAATAATGTAGGTAAGAACAACTTTACACAGTGTAGCAAGCAATATGTGGCATTGTGATGCGATGGAAATTGAAACCTCTTGATCCGTGAAAATCTGATCATAGATCTTGTCAGCCGCTTGATCCACCTGTTGGCCTTCTTCGCCGCTCCGTTCGATCCATTGGGGCTCTCTTGTGTCCCATCAATGCATCGGCATCACAGACAATGCGGTAACTAGCCCATGATGTTGTGCCTCCTGTCGTGAGTACCGCCAACGACAAGGTCCTTGCCTGCCTTGAGTAGGGAAACCATTTCATGACACAACACCTCATGAAGGAGGCCCTTGCACACCAAGAAGAGGAATCAATGCACCTTCGTGTCCCTGGGGAGCCCGATCTTGTGACGCTCACTCTACCCAAACGGGTGGCAACATGCCACAGGCTCAGAGTACTCTATGGTTCGGGTTGTTTTGCTGATGTGAGATGAAGGCATCGGTCAGTCATAGGCTCGTAGTGTGATGATGCTTCGGACACGACATCTAGGATAATGGCAGAGCCGGTGCTTGCAGTGCCGGAATTCGCTGAGGAAATGGTGGGCATCACCTCACCTTCAAAGGAAGTTCAGGCCTTGGTAGTGACGCTAGTCGAGGTGGCCGAGCAAGGGCTGGCCACCTCGGCCAATCTAGCTAGCATGATTACATGCTTGTGAGGTCTAGTCAAGGCAGCGACTGCCTCCGCTGGTCATTGTGCCAGTGGTCTGCGGTCCTTGATGACTGGGCAAGGAATATTAAGGCGACCGATGGCCCATATGCAGACGCATTTCTGTTCCTACATGCATAGTGGCGGTCGTCATGTGCAACTTGTCGGCGCTCACTTTTCATTCTAAGGGTTTTTAGTCTAGTTGGCCATCGCATGAGGATGTTGATGGCCCCAGTAGCAGCATCCAATACTGATGAGTATAAACATTTCTTATGAGAAACACATTATTTACAAAAAAAATTGTGTCAACACATTAATATTACAACGACATTTTTTTTGAACACATGAACATTTTTATTGTCAAATTGCGTGAACATTTTATAAATACATGGACATATATTTAATTATGAAACTTTCCTTGAAATGCATTAATTTTTATTAAATTACATGAATATATTCTTGAAAATGCACCAGTAAAATTTTAAAGTAGACTGGCGTTTTACAAAAATAGCTGAATTATTATTACATGTGAACTGTTTCTTAAGTTACATGAACATTTTTTAATACGGGAATGATTTTTTTGTTTACATGGATATTCTTTTGAAATGCACAAATTGTTTTATAGTTACATGAATTTGTATTAAAAACCCGAGCACCATTTAGTAGTACATGATGTTATTTTTTTTAAATGTGGATACCTTTTGAAACTGTGTGAACATTTAAAAACATAGATACTCACCTGTCTCCAAAATGCATCCTTGTAATTTCCTTAAAATAAAAGAGAAATAGAGAAACAAAAAAAATAGAAAAGGAAGAAATGAAGAATTTCTTAAGTGATGTTGGTCTAAACATTTTGAACATTTTATTAAATTACGCTGTACGGAATTCTTAAAATAAAAGGGCGTTGGCCCGTTTTCAACATTTAAGAAATGTTCATTTTCTTAAATGAACATTTTGAACATTCTTATATATATAAAATAAACGAGAACAATTTTTCTGTATGGCGTTGGCCCATCCAAGCTGGGACCATCTGGGCCGAGAGTCCAGATCGAAATCACAATATTCCCGACGCTGACGTTGGATCCCTATCTCTTCCCGCGCGGAGATAAATCATACGCGGAAAAATTACTTCCTTCCAATTCTGCCGAGTTTACTTCTTGCCTAGTTTAGCATTCTCCCTTAACCCTAGCCCCTCCTCCCACCTACCGACGCCGCTATATATACCCAGCCATTCTGCCCATTCTAGTCACAGGCTAACAGCCATTCCCTCCTCTCCTTCCATACAGTACAGAGTACATTCTAGCTCGCGCCCCAGGCTGTGCGATGGATCCAAAAGCCCTGGCCGCCAAGGAGGAGGAGGAGCTCGTCGAGCAACTCTGCAGCGACCTCACCTGCGCCTGCGCCCGCCCACATCCTCCCCACACCGACGGTGCAGCCGCCGTCGTCGCCAACAACCCCCCTGCTCCTGCTGTCGGCAACCTGTCGCCCATGGCCATCCTCTCCACCCTCCGCCAAGCGGCCGTGGACGTATCGTCCGTCGTCGGCGAGTTCGCCCGCGCCCAACTTCTCAGCTTCTCCCGCGCCTTCGCACGGGGCTGGGGCCCCGCTGGTCCTGGCAGGTATGAGCGGCGCTCCGTCCAGGAGCTCGTCGACGACAAGATCTACCTCGACCTCAACCTGCCAGCCGAAGATGACCCGGAGGAGCAGGAGAGGAGGCACAAGCGCAACGTTTCCTCCTCTAATCTCAACGGTGCCATCCCCGAGCCAAGTAAGAGGAAGAGAAGCCTCTCGCCGCCCAACATCACCGATCTGGACAACGAGCTGGCTGGTTCGAAGGTGGCTGCTGCCGAGGCCGAGGATGCTGCTCTCAAACAAGGTAGTATGCCTGATTCTTTTATCAAGGAGATTAACAAGTACCTCTCGATCTTATGGTTCATTTCCCTTCTCAACTGATCCTTTTACATTTTCAGCAGCAAGGTTTGGAGAGGAGCAGGAGTCGCTGCAAGGTCATCAAGGAGAACAACAAGACGGTGGATCTACTTTCAAGACACAAGACCAACCCGCAACACGGAATGCCGAGGGTGCTGCACCCATACAAGGTAAGACTGCTTCTTTAATCAAGTGGAGAAAGAAGATGGAGAAAGGCTCACCTACTGTTCCTGATTCTTTCTCCATTTTCTCAGCTCTGCCAGGAGAGGCTGGAGGTAGACTAAAGGGGCTCAGCAACGCTCACATCATGAAGAGACTCGAGGAGCTCATCTCGAACGTGAAAGCCCAAGCAAGCAGGCCGTTCCCGAAAAACTATCTGGGCAAATTGCATTGGTTTCGGTCGCAGGTTGCCAAGGAAAGCGGATCTGCTGTGGAGACATCAGCGAATGTTGCCGGCGCTTTATCTGGCGACCTGCAAGCAGATACAATGATGAGGCTACTGTGGGAACAACGGAGTTGCAACTTCATATGAATGTTATAAGTGCCCAGCCAGAAGAAAGAAGGCGTGAAATTGGTACATCAGCAATCGCAGGTATGAATTCATGCGCAAAGTGGTGCTCTAGAGGTGCCTATCGCAAGTGTTTTTAGCGTAATCACAATTTGTGGGATTTGCAAAGTGTTAGTTCTATGACGTGGTGTTAGTCTGAGTCTGACTGGTACACGTAGGCATAAATATGTTGGCACAGATCCCCTGTACGCTGCTCGTAGACAAGTGCTTTCCGTCTAGAGCACGCTTGTAGTCGTCAGACCGGCCGAGTTACTTTTACGAACGGACGTACGTTGACTACGTAGACGTACAAGTAACCAAGCAGGCAAGCAGCTGGATTGATTCCAGCTAGAACGAACCGGCACAACCTTCGGCGTAACACGCACACGAGAACACAGTCGATATGATGGCTAACAGGGCCGTGTCGGTCCTGCGATTTGTATTGCTTTGATCTGGGTTCGGTACAATTACAGGGGCAGGTTACAAAGTATATAAATAGCACCTAGGCTAGCTAATACCAAAACCTACTCGGTGATGGTTCCAAGCCCGAGCCGGACTGGACTTCGTGGTTAATTCCAACAATCACCCCCCTAAACACGATGTCCTCACGTCACAGCTTGGACACCGATCCTTCGCCGTATCTTCACGAACTTCTGTCGTCCCAAAGATCTGGTTAGGATATCTGCAAGCTGGTCATCGGTGCAAACGTAGTTGACGTTGATCTTGCTTGCTTCCACGCACTCCCTTATATAACGATACCTTGTATCGGCGTGCTTGCATCTACCATGATGCACTGGATTCTTCCATAAAGAGATTGTAGACTTGTCGTCAACGTTGAGCACCACCCGTTCCGGTTCCTTACCTGTGAGGTCACCAAGTAGTCTTCCAAGGCACACACCTTGACACACCGCGGTTGCAGCTGCAATATACTCTGCTTCACGGGATGATAGTGCGATCACCTTCTGCTTTTGTGATAGCCAACTCACTATGCTTCCTCCCAAGAAATATGCCACGCCCGAGGTACTTTTACGGTCGTCCACATCTCCTGCCATGTCGCTATCACTATAGCCAAGTAGCTCCACCATCTCCCTCTTCTCTCTCAAATAGACACAACCGAAGTTTGTTGTCCCTTTGATGTACCTGAGTATATTTTCCACCGCTGCCCAATGCTCCGTCGTGGGTGCTTCCATGAAGCGACTCACAATGCCAACGGAATAGGCCAAGTCCGGTCTTGTATTCGTGAGATACCTCAACTTTTGGACCGCATTTCTATACTCCATTGCATCAACCGCGGGTGCTTCACTTTTGTTGCTTAATATAAGACGAGGCTTTATCGGAACATGACTTGGATTGCAATCTTTCATACCACAACTTTCAAGTACCTTCTTTGCATATGCCTCCTGGCATAATGTGATCCCTTCCGGCTTTTGCTGTACCTCGATCCCAAGGTAATAACTCAAGAGCCCTAGACCAGTCATCTTGAATAGCTCCTTCATTTGTAGCTTGAAGTTTGCAATCACCTCTTCATCTGCTCCAGTTATTAGCAGATCATCCACATAGATACCCACTAAGAGACGATCCTTGCCTTCACCTCGCTTGTACATAGCATGCTCTAGTGGGGCTTTCTCAAATCCAAGAGAAATCAATGTACGGTTAAGTTTAATATTCCATGCCCGAGGAGCTTGTCGTAGCCCGTACAACGCCTTGTGTAGATTCAATACCTTGTGTTCCTCTCCTTCTTTGATGTACCCCGGTGGTTGCTTCACGTATACTTCTTCTTCCAACTCCCCAGTCAAAAACGCGAAGTTCACATCCATGTGATGTAGCCTCCAAGATTCTTGAGCCGCGAGAGCTATAAGTAGCCTCACCGAGTCCATCTTTGCAACTGGAGTGAACACTTCTTCGAAGTCCACATCTTGCTCTTGCACGTTTGGTTTAGCCACGAGCCTTGCTTTATGCTTCACCAAGTTCCCTTTGGCATCCTTCTTGACTTTGTACACCCACTTGAGCTCTATGGCACTATGTCCGTTGGGAAGATCCGCGAGCTCCCATGTATCGCTGTCTCGGATCGACCCCAACTCTTTATCCATAGCACGACACCAACACTCTTCCATATTTGCATCTTCAAAATTTTCCGGTTCCTCGATGTGCAAACATCGTTGCCCTTTACTCTTCATCTTCACCGAATTTATTCTAAGCGCTTCTTCTGGAGAGAGATCCAACACGCATCGTTCGTGTGCTATTGGAGAATCTAAACTTGCCAAAGTTACTGTTGCTGGCGATTTTGCTTCTTTTACTAGGCTTCCAAGCCTGCTGTTTGCTGGACTGCATCGCTGCTGTCCGTCACCTTTTTCAGCATCGTTCGGTCCTCGACATGGTGGTGAACTGCCTTCTGCACAGTTTTCTGGACTAGATGCGCCTTGCAAATTTTCTGGGCTTTGCTTCCCTGATTTGTCTCGTAGACCATCACCACCACGTGGTGGTTGGCTCCTTGGTGGAGACCGTGGTTCAGCCGGCATGCAGCTGCTTGCATGCCTGCTACTCTCCACTAGCATCAGATTTGACACGCTGTATAGAGTGACTCCTTCTGGCCAAGTTGTGCGGCTACCTGCCTGTGCGCTGCCCAGCGAGCTGCTGCTGCTAGCGAACGCGTCGCCCGCTGCATCTCCGCTCTCATGCAACCCAGCAACTACTGGTGATGCATCTTGCCTCGCATCGTGTTCTTCTGGCGACACATCTTCGCCGTCTTCTAGCGCGACCACACCGTCACGCCTTACGTCATGGACTTCTAGCGCCACAACTTCGCCTGGGTTTACTGACGTAATCACACTGTCACGCCTTGGGTCATGGTCTTCTGGCGCCACAAATTCGCCAGGTTCTACCGACACGGATGCACTCACCGGACCTGTCTCCAGCTGATAGTGATCATCTAGATCCTCATCGTCCACTAGCTCGCACATCAGCATCATATCCCCATCGTCTCCTTCTTCAGCCATGAGCGCCCTCTGCTTCGGTGCTTCCTCGCAGTCAGCCTTGAAGTGACCGAGGAGGCCACACTTATGACACCTCACTTTTTTGATGTCAAACTTCCTCCTCGGTGGTGCAGGCGCATCCTCGTCATCCGAGTCGGTGAAGTTCTTTCTCACCGAGCGCTGCTTCCCCTTCCCCTTCTTCTTGCAGCTGCTCGTGGATCCGCCTTGCTTTTCTTTCAACAGGTCAATCCATTGCGCCTTTGTCAGCATCAGGTGCTCACTCGCCTCCGCGTCGCCGAAACTGAGACGAATTCTCTCGTCGTGGGCCTTGAACCTTCCGACGAGATCCTCAACCGTGAGGGTTTTCAGGTCGAGACATTGCTCGATCGACGTGACGATCTGGATATAGCGTGCCGGCGCGGTGCGCAAAAATCGTCGGACGATCGCAACTTCTTCCAGGGTTGAACCATAGCTGCGTATGCCGTTGACGAGGGTCTTGAGACGGGCGGCAAACTGATCAACCGTCTCACTTTCATCCATCTTCAAGCACTCGTAGCTTCTCATCAGGGACTGAAGGTGTGCTTCCTTGACACGGTCATGACCCTGGTGCAGGACCTTGATGGTCTCCCATGCCTCCTTCGCCGAGTTCTTTCCGACGAGGTGTTGCAGCACATCCTTCGGCATGGCGGAGTAGATCGCCGTTAACGCCCGACGATCCGTCCGATACTTCGCCGCGCCCTTCGCGTACTCGGCGCCGCCTGGGTCAACGGCTTCCCAGAGCTCGGCTCCCTCCATCGCGACCTCCATGTTCATCGCCCATAGAGCGTAGTCCTCTCGATCCAGCCGGGGGAATTGCGACAACCCCACCATCGGCATCGGCGCTCCCGCTGCCGCCGTCACAATCTCCTTGCCTGTTTTCAACATGATCCTTCGATTGCTTTCCGAAAATCACGCCAATACACCAAAGCTCTGATACCAATTGTTGGCACAGATCCCCTGTACGCTGCTCGTAGACGAGTGCTTTCCGTCTAGAGCACACTTGTAGTCGTCAGACCGGTCGAGTTACTTTTACGAACGGACGTACGTTGACTACGTAGACGTACAAGTAACCAAGCAGGCAAGCAGCTGGATTGATTCCAGCTAGAACGAACCGGCACAACCTTCGGCGTAACACGCACACGAGAACACAGTCGATATGATGGCTAACAGGGCCGTGTCGGTCCTGCGATTTGTATTGCTTTGATCTGGGTTCGGTACAATTACAGGGGCAGGTTACAAAGTATATAAATAGCACCTAGGCTAGCTAATACCAAAACCTACTCGGTGATGGTTCCAAGCCCGAGCCGGACTGGACTTCGTGGTTAATTCCAACAAAATACATGCTTATATTGTTTATGTCTACTACGTTAAGGTATATACGCTGACTTCTAGTCATAGCAGTACATGCCAAGGTCAAGTACAAGTAGGTTTAGGCTTTGTGTAATGTCGGTGGCAGCTCTGCCTATATATATGCATAGCAGGTGAGTTTGTACAGTGTATTACGTGGTGGTGAGACAAAAGGAAAAGAAGTAAAGAGTGAAAACAAGCAGGACTACAAGTTTTTTGTGCGCGCTTGTTTAGATATAATAATTGGAAGCTGTAATATTCCTGTTACAGCTGATATGTTACCTATGCATGCAGAAAAGTTCTCCTATATGTTCCTGATCCTATTTCATTTTCAGCTACAATGCCAGAAGAGGAGCAGAACCAAGAAGACCGTAGACAAGGGCTCAGCCAGGATGACATCAGGAAGAGAGCCGAGGAGCTGGTCTCAACGATGAAAAACCGAGCCAGGCCGTTGCCAGAACACTACCGGTCGCAGGTTTCCAAGGACCATGGATCTGCTGTGGAGACGTCAGCTAATGTTGGCAGCACTTTATCTGACCAATCTGCAAGCCGATGCCATGACGAGGGTACTGTGGGAGAAAGGGAGTTGCCTTCTCAAATGAATGTCGCAAGTGCCCAGCCAGAAGAAAGGATGCCCGAAATTGGTGCATCAACAATCGCAGGTAGGAAAGTGGTGTTCTAGATGTGCCTGTTACAAGTATTTAGATAGAAGAGTTGGATACTAATATTCCTGTTACAGGTGGTTTGTTTCCTATGCGTGGAGATGGAGGCATGTCTTCACAGCCTGCAGCCGGAAATGAAGACAAGGCAAGTGAGGACGTGCATGCTGTTCCAGGATCAAATGTTTCTCTGCAGGTGATAGTGCCGGATTTCATACCAAGGATTCCTCAACCCTCGCCTGCCAGGGATCGTCAGCTGGCCATCTCTAGCCCGAGGAGGGAACCGGACGATCTGGACAGGCTACAGAATGATCTGGACGAGATGCAACCTGGCCCTTCTAGATCCGCGAGCGCTCCTCCATAACTCTCGTTTCCTCCTATTAGAACTTTGTGGTGACCTTGTTGGTCTATACATTAATTCCGGCTGTGTTTTGTTTACTGGAGCTATCCCTTGTTTGTAATAGAAGATAAACTATATGTTCTCGAATTGAATGGTTGACATTGTTGTTATGTCGCTGCCTGGTTCTGTGCATGATATGATCATATCATATATTCATACTGTTTGTTATGTGTTAGTTTTACAATCTATTATATATACTGCTTGGGTGTTACGAAACATGGCAAGATGAGATATGTTTCTGTCCTCTAGTCTTCTCGTTGTGGCTCTGTATAGTGGCAAGACGAGGTGTCCATATTTATATCTGATGCCGCACTTGCTAGTGGGTGCTCTACCAAGTTGCATACACAAATTATGAATTCTTTTATAAAAAGTCTGTAATTTATTTGCTTGCTGGCCAGAATAATTCCTATATGAATGGCAACAGGAAGCTAGCTATAGCTCTAGTCGTAGTTACGCTCAGTGCAAAACTGCAAACTATTTGGCATTTGGAAGCCATATAAACCGGCACTTGAGAACATTGATAGCCATGCAGGAGAGATGCTCGATTTTAGGTAACTTTCTATGTGCTATCTTGGTGCAATATTTGTTAGCGTGGTTTAATTTACATATTCGGGAAGTTTGTGTGCGAAGATTGATACTCTAACGTAGAGATAATTGCATTGCGGTCCTCTTTATTGCATGGTTACCTATTGTGGTTCCGTTGAAGTTATCATTCTTTGAGGTAGCCTCGCTTAACACTTATGTAGTGATTCAGAAGTCTTGATTTATTCTGGTTATATCAGTGAGGAAGTTATCATTCTTTGAGATCACCTCGTTTAAAACTTATGTGATTTGGAAGTATTGATTTATTCTGTTTACGACGGTGAGTAAGTTCCGATGTAAATATTCTAGTGTGCTTGAGCTAGGAGGATGAGTAATTTCCGTGGTTGACTATTCCGGTGGGATCAGTGAGAAAGTCATGTGTAAATATTCTGCAATGCTTGCTAGATGTATTGGCTCTATAAAGGTTTTAAGCACAAAGTAAAATTGAAAACATGAAGTTACCGCCTCTAGCTGTCCATTGTTCTTATGTTTCCAGTGTACTTCCTGAGTTTTTGTGCACTCACCCTTGCGCTAATTTGGCTTTTAGATACTAGATGATGCATGGAAGACGGACATAGTATCTCTATATCGCTTCAGACTTCACACACTTCCATATAATGCTTAGTGGACACCTATACATTGACCTATTAGTCTTGCAATATTAGTTGTTATTTTGCATAGCTTAGTTAATATTTGATAATTTATTTGTGTGAACCTATAGTTCATTTGATATACTTCTTGCCTTAGAGGATTAATGATATGTACTGCACTATATGGACGTTTGTTTGAGTTACAATGTTACTTCTTGTGGTATATTTTCACTTGCCAGACATGGATGCACTAGTTTAAAAGAGAAACCCTTTCAAATATTCTAATAATTTCCCAGCATAGCAAATTATAGCATAGTGCGTTCTCCCGTGTGCTTGAAACCTCGGGTGTTATAGTCACATTGATCCCGGAAAACAACATCTGAATGTGACTGATACCAGGTAAAATACTAGCAGCACCTCAAACGAGTGAAGCGTCCTTCAATGGTGCTTGTTGTCATTAATAGCAGCCTGGTGCTGGAGCCAAGGGAATACCTGCTCAATCTGTGCTCGGCCAGCTCAATCTGTGATTGATCCCATGTATCTAGATAGCGACAAAGGTATGCATCATGCAATGCATGCGGCCTAGAGGAGTCTGAGACACGTCTTGATTATTATTTTTCAGAAGTTTTAATACTTATTTTGAATGTGTTTTAGTGTTTCTCGCATGATACATCATGCATATACAGCTAGCTAGTTTGTTGCTGATCAATTCATATTTTATTTGAGAGCATAGACATGGTTCATGCATATGATCTGTTATAATTATGGCCTTATGGTATTGCTGATACTTTACCTGCACACATGTATACAGGCACCAGTGATATAGTTTGTAAATTTTATGCCTTTGTTTTGGCCACGTGTATACGGAAGCAACGTAATTACATTGCAATGAATTTATAATTTTTAAATTAATTCCAAAGTAATAGAGAAATTACAATATATAACATACATTATGCTCTCGAAATTTTATGCCTCAAAATCAATTGATGTCATCAATTTGGAATTGGGTTACCCGATTTTGATCAGGTCAACAATTTCTGAATCAGCACTTTCATTCAATTCATTTAATTAACTATGCTTCCTAATTTTGGAGCTCCCTCATTTGATCGAGGTATATAATTTTTTTATTTGGTTCACATTTTGACCAGGTCGACATTTTTTTCAAATCAATCGAGCAGTAACTGACCCATGAAAACGTACCAATCCCATGCACCCTCTCACCACCTAGAAAAAAGAAGTGCCAAATGTGATGCTGTAACACCAATATAGTACATGCCATCACCGAAAAAGAAAATTGCACCACATAAATATGAATTGATTAGCAGATAACACAATATCACACAGCGAAAGGCCCACCAAAACACCACATTACAAATAAAGAGAAAACACACTCCATTATCATCGCCCAGAAGAGTCAGCATCAGCATGAGTTCTCCTGGAGCACTTGAAACAGGTCATCCACCGTGGAGACTCCAAGAGGTCTAGTTTTCCTACATAACATTTCTAAGAACCAAGAACTACGTAAACAAAACCGCCGAAGACCTTGAAGACCAACTTTTGCGATCTCTGACGCGCTCGGGGGCTACTAATAGTGCAATACATCAGAGGTGGCTCACCAACAAGAAGCTCGAGAGTAGGTCTGCCTGGGGGCATGAAAGTCCCATTACACACCTAACGACAGGAGGGGCATGAGGAAAGGATAAGTGTTCCCTGATCAACTTGATCCCCAAGATGATGGCGGCGGCAACCTAGATCCCATCTCCCTTGTAAAATCCTAGACTCCACCGTGGATATATGGGGAGGCTTGGGGGCTCTCATTGAGGGAGTCCTGGATTAGGGGGTCCTCGGGTGTCCGGGCTATTCGATATGGGCCAGACTGATGAGCCATGAAGATACAAAGCATAAGGCTTTCCCCCGTGTCCGGGTAGGACTCTCCTATGCGTGGATGACAAGATTGATGTCCGATATGTAATTTCCTTCTTCCACAAACCGACTCTGTACAACCCTAGGCCCCTCCGGTGTGTATATAAGCCGGAGGGGTTTAGTCCGTAGAGGCTATCAGAATTCACATAGGCTAGACAGCTAGGGTTTAGCCATTACGATCTCGAGGTAGATCAACTCTTGTAACCCCTATACTCATCAAATACAATCAAGCAGGACGTAGGATTTTACCTCCATTAAGAGGGCCCGAACCTGGGTAAACATCGTGTCTCCCTTGTCCCTTGTTACCTTCGATCCTCAGACGCACAGTTCGGGACCCCCTACCCGAGATCGGCCGGTTTTGACACCGACATTGGTGCTTTCATTGAGAGTTCCTTTGTGTTGTTGATAAAAGGATCGATGGCTCACCTTATCATCGATGACGATATCACTTCTGAAAGGGCCTTAGCTCCAGGACAGGTCCTCCAGCTCGGCGGTTTCACCATGGGCGCTCGCTCGGCTGTCAAGCCAATGGCGGCCCCCACAATCGCCAAACATCATCTCCGCATCGGCCTCGAACACTCCGAAAAGATGGATCCGGCAGATATCTCGTCCTTGAACGAGCTGCTGGATCGCATCGCCGCCCTAGGGCTTGCAACAGACTATGATCGGATCAGGCTTAAACCTGATCAGAGGGAAATCAAGTCCCCACCGATCACCCATCTGGTAGCGGTCGTCGAGGAACGAGCCGAGAACGCTTCTTCCCCTAAGTTAAAAACCAGATATATTCGGATTTCCGAGCCCTTTGAGCCGGACACCCATCCTCAGGAAGAGACTGTATGTCCTCCGAACTCAAGATCAGGCATTGAGCCCGGAAGTCACCTGGACCTTCCTGGTCCTTAACTGGTGACCTCGGAGATTCTTCAAGCTCCGGATTCAATCTCGGGTCAGGATTCGGGTTTTAGCCCGCCCACCCACCACAATCAATATTCTCCAAGTAATTCAGGCCCTCCAGACACATGTGACCTAATGTATATACGGCAGCAACCTCAGGAAATGGTCCACCACTTTTGGGCCAGATTCCTCCTTGTTAAAAACAAGATTAAAGATTGCTGCGACGACGACACGGTTTCGATTTTTTGTCGTAATTGTACGGACGAGGGAATTCTCAACGCCCTCAACCGCCGCCGCATACAGCACTTTATAGAATTGGCACACATAGTACAGAAGTACTGTGCGATGCAAAGGGCATGGAAGGCCCAGACAGCCCGGTGGGAACCCCCTGCCTTTAAGCAGCCCACCATACAGGCAAAACGGATGCACCCTCACGAGGCATCCGACCACAAGCCCATTGACAAGAAAAACAAACCCTTCACGGGATATAAAACCGTCCTTGACGAACTACTCGACAAGCCCTATCAGATACATACGACGTCGAGCACCGAACCAACGCACAGCCTTCGGGCATGTTGGGTACTCCGGCAAGTGGCTAAGAGCGGTGAGGCTATCCTCACCAGTACTACTCCAGAGAAACATTCTTCGGAGGATGACGATCTCAACGTCTTTACGGTCTTCAAGACCTTCTCTTCAAATAATCGGCGCAAAAGGGCGCTCCACGACCTCGCCGAAGTAAACCAATTAACCGCAATGAACCCCTGGAACGACACGGCCATAACTTTCACGGCCGATGACGAACCAAGGGCTCGATTAGTCCGAGCACCAGCCGCCTTGGTCTTAAACCCAATTGTGGATGGCTTACGACTCACCAAAGTGCTCATGGATGGCGGTAGCAGACTTAACGTCAATTACGAAGACACGCTCGACAAAATGCAAACGGACAAGAGCCGCATCGAGCAAAGCATTACCACCTTTCGAGGCATCATCCCCTGTCGAGAAGCATGATGTTCGGGGAAAATTAAAGTTGATGTAGTATTCGGCACGCCTGAGAATTACAGGTCCGAAGAGTTGCTCTTCCGTGTGGCCCCTTTCAATAGCGGTTATCACGCCCTCTTGGGGCGGGACGCCTTCGCACGCTTCCAAGCCATACCCCATTACGGGTACATGAAGCTAAAAAAGCCAGGGCCCAACGGAGTGATCACTATCACCAGTGATCCGGATATAGCACTCCGCGCTGAAAATAAAACCGCATCCTTGGCCCTCGAGGCACTATCCGAATGCCTCGCGGCCGAAGAACTAACCACCCTGCGTTCTACAGTGGACAAAGACGATGTGCTCCTCGACAAGAGGCCCAAATCCACCTCTTTCAAACCAGCAGACGAAATAGTCAAATTTCAAGTGCACCCAACGGACCCTAATAAAACAGCATCCATTGGAGCACAGCTGGATCCGACGGTCGACGCCACCCTACGAGTGTTCCTGCGCGAAAATTGGGACATCTTTGCATGGCACCCTTCGGACATGCCTGGAATCCCACGCAGACGGGCCGAACATAGCGTCAACATAATAAAGGGGTTCAAACCGGTCAAGCAAACGCTGCGGCGATTTTTCGAACCCAAACGACAAGCTATGGGGGAGGAGCTAGCCAAACTACTCGAGGCCAACCTGGTCATGGTGCCGAAGAAGGATAAGTACTGGCGCCTTTGTGTCGATATCAAAGACCTCAATAAGGCTTGCCCTAAGGACGCCTTCCCACTGCCCCGCATTGACCAAATTATTGATGCAACCGCGGGACACGACTCATTGTGTTTCCTCGACGCCTACTCCGGATACCATCAGATTAAAATGAAGGAATCTGACCAGGCCGCAACGGCATTTATTACCCCGTACGGGCCTTTTTGCTTCAACACTATGCCCTTTTGGCTCAAAAACGCTGGTGCCACTTACCAACGCATGATTCAAACATGCTTGGAGAAACAAATCGGCAAGACAGTGGAGGCATATGTGGACGACGTGGTCATCAAGACTAAACATGTCGAATCATTGGTGGACGATCTATGCCTCACATTTGACAACCTCCGAATATATGACATACGGCTCAATCCGGAAAAATGTGTTTTCGGCGTTCCAACCGGGAAACTGGTCGGGTTCAGTGTTTCCAATAGAGGAATCGAAGCGAACCCAGCCAAAATCCGAGCCCTGTCACAATTGGCAACGCCAACAGACTTAAAGCAGGTCCAAAAACTAGCTGGGTGCATGGCAGCCTTAAGCCGCTTCATCTCCAGATTGGGAGAAAAAGCATTACCACTCTACCGACTTCTCCGACGCATCGATCACTTCGAATGGACGGATGCGGCTACAGCCGGATTGGAAGAAATAAAAACATTGTTAGCAGGTAAACCAATCCTAGCCGCCCCAGGCGTTGGTGGGCCTATGTTTCTCTACATATCCGCCACTCACCAAGTTGTGAGCGCTGTACTCATCATCGAGCGAGAGGAAGAGGGACACAAATTCCCCATCCAGAAACCAGTTTACTATGTATCGGCGGTCCTTACACCATGCAAATCTCGATACCCTCACTATCAGAAGATAGCTTATGCGGTCTTTATGGCATCCCGAAAGCTGCGACACTACTTTCAGGAGTGTTCGATCACTGTGGCATCCGAAGTACCACTGAATGACATCATAAATAATCGAGATGCCACCGGCCGCATAGCCAAATGGGCCATCGAGCTCTTACCATTTGAAATAATATAGATGCCACGCCGAGCTATTAAATCTCAGGTGCTGGCCGACTTTGTCGCCGACTGGACGGAAGCCGAGCTCCCTAAAGAGTACAGCACATACTCCAACTAGATCATGTACTTTGACAGCTCTACAATGTTACCCGGACTAGGGGTTGGTGTCATCTTGACATCCCCTACGGGGGACACAGTCCGCTACGTGTTACAAATCATGTATACGGACTCCAACAATGCAGCCGAATACGAGGCACTTCTACATGGTCTCCGAATGGCTGTCTCCATGGGCATACAACGCCTAGAGGTGCGTGGGGATTCAAACCTCGCAATATCCCAAATAAATGGAGAATTTGATGCAAAAGACCCAAAAATGGCGGCATACCAAAACGCCGTACTCAAAATATCGGCTCGGTTCGAGGGGCTCGAGTTCCATCACGTTGCTCGAGACAGTAATCAGGCAGCGGACATCCTCGCTCGAATGGGCGCTAAACGCGATCCCGTCCTGCCTAATACCTTTGTGGAAAGGCTCTTTAAGCCATCTGTGGTCTGGCCGGATGAGAGCGGAAATACTAGTCCGGAACCGGTCATACCCCCAGCAGCCGAACACAATCCAGATATCATCGGGGGCTCGGGCACCGAAATAACACCCTCCGCCCATGAATTCATGGCCGTTATCGCTCCATGGACCGAACCCTTCCTGGCCTACCTTAATAGGCAAGAGCTTCCTGATGATCAGAATGAGGCCCGTCGCATAATCCGACATTCTAAAGCCTATAAAGTTCACGAAGGTGAACTATACAAGAAAAGTACCACCGGAGTCCTTCAAAGATGCATCTCCGAAGAGGAGGGATGGCAGCTCTTGGCTGAAATACATGCTGGTCTAGGTGGCCATCACGCCGCAGCTCGGGCTCTCGTGAGCAAGGCCTTCCGTACAGGTTTCTTTTGGCCAACTGCCCGAGCAGACGCACAAGCCCTTGTGCAACACTGTGTGGGATGTCAGATTTTCACCAATCAAAGTCATATGCCGCCCACTGCCTTAAGAACAATACCCATCACTTGGCCTTTTGCAGTCTGGGGGCTAGATATGGTCGGACCCCTTAAAGGGGGAAGCCACAAGAACAAATATTTACTGGTTATGGTGGATAAATTCACTAAGTGGATAGAGGCCAAACCAGTGAAAACGGCTAAAGCAGGGCCAGTGATCGACTTTATATCCGGCGTGGTACACCGTTATGGTGTCCCGCACAGCATCATCACTGATAATGGCTCCAATTTCACAGCCGACGAGGTGAAAAATTGGTGCGCTAACTTGGGCATTAAGCTCGATTACGCATCCGTATACCACCCTCAAACAAACGGTCAGGTCGAATGGGCTAATGGCCTAATAATGAGTGGCATCAAACCCAGACTAGTGCGATCCCTATGGGAGTCAGATAAGGACTGGGTTGAGGAACTCGATTCCATGCTCTGGGGACTATGGACTACGCCCAATCGCACGACCGGATACACACCTTTTTTCATGGTGTACGGCACAGAGGCTGTCTTGCCCTGCGACATTATTCATGACTCACCTCGAGTGCGCATGTATGAAGAGAGAGAAGCCGAGCTTGATCGGCAGGACGACCTAGACGGCCTAGAGGAGGAGCGTGATATTGCACGAGCCCGTTCCGCATTTTATCAACAACAGGCTCGGAGATACCAAAGCAGAGAAGTGCGGGCCAAGACTTATAATGTCGGCGAACTCGTTTTACGCCTACCAGAGAAGAAAAAGGACAAGCTCAAACTAAAATGGGAGGACCCCTTCATTATAGATGAAGTTCTCACAGGAGGAGCCTTTCGCCTTCGTAATGCATCAGATAATCGCCTCGAGCTGAATCCATGGAACACTGCCTGGCTCTGAAGATTCTACGCATAAATTCGGCCATGTTTCTTTGTCGTTCCCTTTTTTCTCCTCTTCATTTGTTTTTGTTTTTTCGCATTTATACGTTTCCCAGGGTATGTTCGGATAAGCCGAACTCTTAAGGGGCACACATCTTTAAATGTATACACCCCACCATGACTGGGGGCTTCTTTAAACCGAAGCTTATTATCATTCCGAGCCTGGAGCTCACATCTTCTATGTTGTTTGTTTATATACACCCTTTTGCCATTATATGCACCTCTATGACTTAAGTTTTTGCCACATGGATTGCCTCGCTCCTGTGTTTATGCCCTACGTTCCCGATTGTTCGGCTAGGGCGTAAAGGGAGCACCTCTGCAATTGTTACAACCGGGTAATCCAGACCTGTACCTCAGACGGGTGAAGCCGAAAGCTAGCATTCTTAAGGGAATAATTGGTCGGCAATCAAAATGACAGATTGTTACATTCTTGTAACTCTTCGAAACAATGCGGGACAGTTTCCCCGTAATACGGATCAAAGTCCGGGCACGCACAATTAAAGCATACCAACCCAGGGAAAGGAACCCTTAACGGAACTATTCTCCCTGGAAGATGTTTCTTACATATGTAATATAACATACCTCCTGAACTAATTTTTTTGTCTATTAGAGCACAATGACTGGGTTGCCCGGTTTCCGGACATAATGAATGTTTCTCACATTCCATAATAGCATCCGGAAACACTCCACCATTTCGGTTTGGAGGTTAAAGACGAAAGCCTGCGATGACAATTTTTCATATGTTCGGCTGAAGATACAGGATGATCATAAAGTACATTGATACATTGAATCAAAAGCCTACTCCTTATCTATTCCATCTATAAGTCTGTCTAACCTACAGTCTTCTTGCGAATATTTTGCGGCTATAATTACTTGGTCATACACCAAGTTCAACGAAATTTCTTTCCCATATGGTCCCTGCAGTCCCACTCGGCCCATATGATTCGGATCTAGCTTGGTAAAGCGTGTTTTCACCATCGCCCAGGCTTCTCGTGCGCCTTCACCGCAGGCGGACATCTTCCATAGCTCGAAGCGGCACCGGGCACCTTTGAACAGTCTTGCCAAACCCTCCATACTTTCTGGAGGGGTATCGGATGGCCATAAAGCCTTGGCCATGCTCTTCATGGCTTTCCGGGCCTGCTCATGCACCACAGACAGCTGCTTAAGCACGTCGCCTCGAAATCTGAATACTTCTTTTTCCGGCCGATCTGTTAATAGACCTGCAGCAACAAAGTTATGACATTCCGAATTGTGGACTAAATATGAGTCTCTCTGATTGTTTTAAAAATCATACCAAACATGCCGCCCTTCAACTTTTCATTCTCTTTTCGAGCGGCCGATAACTGAGCCTTTAAGCTCTCTATCTCTTCGGATTGTTTTTCTTTTTCCTCCTCGTGTTTCTTCTTCTCGGAAGTAATCACTGCAGCCTTTTTCATTTCCGCAAGTTCGGCGGTGACGGCATTCAGCTGTGTCTGGTTTGTTTTCAGTTCCTGGGATAGCGCAGTATTCTTCTCCTTGAGAACCTGCACGTCATATCGATCCTTAAATCAGTTAGCCTCACCGCTTCAAGTCTCGGGGGCTACTGGCATATGACTATTAAAATTGCACAAACTCTTACCTGTATATCCTTTGAAAACAATTGAGTAATTCCGGCAAGTCCGTCTCGAGCGGCTCGGATATATGCATCCACCGAGCTGAGTGCGGTAAATTCCTGATCAGAAAAGGCTGGAGCGCGCATGGCCTCTTTCAGTTGGCGGTGATTCATCATGCTCTCCACCTTGGAATTCGTCACAGATACATCATCCGAATCCTCATGAGGTGGCGGAACTGGCATTGCATCAGCCCTCGTACTAGTTGACGAGTTCGGCGCCGGATTGGCTGACATTCGGCTAGCAGGGCGTTTTCCCACTGTCTGCCGCGTGCTCCTCCTGAATCAAGGGCAGAAGGGAACTTCAGCAATCCGAACTCGTGCAAAGGCACGTATCAAACGGACATACCTCTTTGAAGACTGTGAGGGCTCTACGGCGCTCCCGGTCTCCTTTCGTTTTGAACGATTACCCTGCGTAGGAGCCGCCCCCGAGGGGGTGCGGCTTGCCGAGTGCCGATCCTATGAAGTACGGTTTAGTATAATGGATAAAGGTACAAGTAGAGACTCCTTTTTGGGAAAGCTCTTTGAATACTTATGATGGAGAAGGAATAGGGGCGGGAGTAGTCGGCTGTAATAGCCACTTCCGAGCCGTCAAGGCTCGCCTGGTAAAATACCCCATCATCGAACTCTATGTGTATATCCGGATCCTCGTAGAAGCCCGGGTCTTCATCGCGGTTGTGATCCTCTGGCTGTGGGGCAGGACAGTGAACATCCTCGATCATCTTCCTCCATAACTGTTTTATGACAACAAAGAACAGCTTGATTAGCATACCGTGATGGCAGTAAAGCAACACAGGTAGTCGAAATCTTACCCATTCGATGGGGTTGTACATGGAATAACCTTCCCGGCAGTTTAAGCAAAGGAAGTCTTCTTTCTCACCCTTATATAGATCGGCCAAGATCACGGCCAGTTCGGCCGGGGTATCCGGACCCTCGCGTCTGTAACGAGATGCGTCGTCTTCTCCGTTGTAGCACCATAAGGGAGTTACTCTGGACTGGAGAGGCTGGACACATCTTTTTATTGCAATGGCCATGACTTCGATTATCGAGAGCCCGGTATAGGCTAATAATCTGACCTTGCTAACCAACCTTTTTATTTCCGCACTGTCTTCCTCGGTGTAGGGGAACGCGACAGAAAATAAAAAAAATTCGGTATAGCGAGCACGCCCAGGACCACTATGGAGACTGCATACAAGGTTTGATCTGATCCATACCGACTCGAAGCGCAGCGGAAGAAGAGTTAGTGTAGACCGTTGGTGCAAATCCCCGCAGCTAGGATTTACAACCTCCCAACCGCGAGGATGTACTCCCCCGCCGGACAGCCCTTCGGGATGCGGTCGGACAGTCCCCCGGACGATGTCGCGGACAGCCCTTTGGGAGGACCCTTGAAACTCGAACGGAGACTCGGACAGCCCTCCGGGAGGGCACTCGAACAGCCCCACGGGCAAAAGGATCGAAACTATGACCAATCTACGGGGTTGCACACATACGGTGTCAGCTATCCGGCAGGGCTTCGCCGTCCAGAACTAGTTCCTGCCGGAACCCAGACAGCCTTTCGGCTCTACGAAAAACTCTTTTCGTGGGAGGGAGAGAGAGAGCTAGCAAAGCATAGCATGTGTATGAGAACAAGGGATGAGTGTGGAGTGCACCCCTCCACCTCTATTTATAGGAAAACCATATGGGTGAAATACCCAAAAAACCCATCACATAGATCCTCCACAAGGGTAAAAAAGGAAGGCAAGTGGAGCTCCATGGAGGAGCTCCAACTTGGCCGGCCACCCCTAGGGGCCCCCCCACATGGGGGTTCCTTGGTCCCCAATCCCTTCTAGAAGCCTTTTTGCAAAAGCCCAAAAAGGTGGCTTTCCATAAAAATATTCATAAAGTGATTTTCACTATTCACGATGACATTTTTCAGCGTCCGTTCGAACTGAAAATATTTATGTGGTCTTAGAACAATTCCATTACCCACTAAAATAATTTTTAACGCGTTCCGGAACAATTCCAGATTAGTATTTTCATCTGCGAAAAGCATCTGAAGTGGTTCCGGCAGCTCCGAAACGTTTCCGGTTTCCATCCCCGAAAATTTCAGAAAGTTTCCAGAATGATTCTGGCACCCTACAGGAATTATCAGGCATGTGCCGAAACAATTTTGACTTAATGGAATACCTCGAAACAACTTTTCAGTTTCACCGAAACTCATCCGGTGTTCTCTCTGCGGAACTTTTCCGTAGTTTGAAACTTTTTCGGTGTCCGAAACTTTTTCGGTGATTTTCTCTCAGACTCCCTGTCTAGTATTCAGCAGATAGATGACCCATAAGCGTGTGACCCTATAGGTTCAGTGAAGTATAGACATGACCCGGGACCCCTTCCGATCAATGATCAACATCGGAGCCGTGGACACCCATATTGACCCCTATACCCACACGAATGAATATTCGAGTGAACCTCCAATTGCCGTGTGCTATTCTTATTGCTTCGCGATATGTCACAAACACCCGAGGTGAGATTTATTGCATCCCCATGGATCAACAAATTTGTCCACTATGCAAGTTACCTCGTTACCGGTTTTGTTCTCTTTTCTCGTTTCCCAGTGATCAAATCACAAGGTGTTTGTCCAGACGATGATGGATACCGTAACACCGAGAGGGCCCGAGAATATCTCTCCATCTTCGGAGGAGCAAATCCCAATCTTGAGCTATCTCATTACTTGCCATACTTTTCCGTGAACCCGTAAGCCGCCGTAATAGCCACCCAGTTACGGATGACGTTTAACAAACCCCAAAGTTCACGAAGCAAGTACGAAGGAACTCGATACTCTCATGGTCTAAGGAATTATGCAAACATTAACTATCTCTGTGTTATAAACCATAAACTTGTAACGATAGAAACTCATAGCATAACATCAAACTGGGTCGATTCAACACAAGTGTTCTACTAACAATGTGCCCTCAAAAATTGCTAGCACATCCATGCCCATGATCAGGAAAACAGGATCATCATGCAATACTTGAGCCAGTCTTAGAGGCAAGACCAGGAATACATTTTACCGTTTATTATACCACACGTGCACATGAGTTTCCCTTCGAGCCTCGTGTTATGGTAGACTCGAGAATCATAGCAGTTATAGCATGGGACATAAACATTCATTACAAACTTTGGAGATACAAAATAACTGTTATTACTACCTCTAGGGCATATCTCCTACAGACTCCCACTTGCACTAGAGTCATAATCCAGTTACATGGCTTCCCTAACACCAATGGCTATTCGGTGCTGCTCATGCTTTGCTCGTGGTAGAGGCTTTGTCATCTGGTCTAACACATTCAGAGCCGTGTGAACTTTGCGTACTTCCACTAAACCCTCTTCGACATGATGTCAAATGACTTTATATTTGCGTTGAATATGTCTTGTCTTATGGTGCGAACTTGGCTCCCTTGCCTGAGCCACGGCGCCACTATTATCACAATAGATCTCGACCGGGTCCTGGGCACTAGGAACCACACCAAGGTCTTCAAGAAATCGCTTGATCCATACCACCTCCTTGGAGGCTTCTGAAGTGGCAACATACTCTGCCTCCATCGTAGAATCCGCCACAGTCTTCTGTTTGGAACTTTTCCAATCAACTGCGCCACCGTTCAATATGAAAACATAGCCTGATTGAGATTTGAAGTCATCTAGGTCAGTCATGATGCCTGCATCAGTGTAACCACTTACAATGAGCTCTTCATCACCTCCGTACACAAGGAGTAAATCCTTGGTCCTTCTGAGGTACTTAAGAATACCCTTGACTGCGGCCCAGTGTTCCAATCCTTGATCACTTTGGTACCGGCTGCTAACACTTAGCGCATAGGAATCATCCGGTCTTGTACATAGCATGGCATACATAATAGAACCAACTGCCGAAGCATATGGAACATCATTCATTTGTACTCGCTCATCGAGGGTCCGAGGACACTGATTCTTGCAAAGCACTGTGCCAGGTGACATGGGGAGTAGGCCTTTCTTGGAGTTCTCCATGTTGAACCTTTTCAACACCTTGTCAATGTACGTGCTTTGGCTAAGCGCTATCAGGCGTTTTGATCTATCTCTATAGATCCTGATGCCCAATACATATGCCGCTTCGCCTAAGTCTTTCATTGAAAACCTTTTCTTCAATGAGTCTTTTATTTCGCTAAGAAAATTCACGTCATTTCCAATCAACAATATGTCATCCACATACAAGATTAGAAATGCTTTTGCGCTCCCACTAAACTTCTTGTAAACACAAGATTCTTCGTCATTCCTGATGGAGCCAAACTCTTTGACTACTTCATCAAAACGAATGTTCCAGCTCCTTGACGCTTGCTTCAGACCATAAATGGCTTTCTGAAGTTTGCATACCTTTTTAGCATCCTTATGAATGATAAAACCTTCCGGCTGTATCATGTATACATCCTCTTTGAGGTTTCCATTTAGGAAAGCCGTTTTGACATCCATCTGCCATATTTCTTAATCGAAATAAGCAGCAATTGCTAGCAATATCCGAACAGACCTAAGCATAGCTACGGGTGAGAAAGTCTCATCGTAGTCCACTCCTGGAACTTGCGTGAACCCTTTCGCGACAAGTCTAGCTTTGTGGATAGTAATGTTACCATCCGCGTCCGTCTTTCTTTTGAAAATCCATTTACAACCAATGGGCTTTACGCCTTCTGGAAGTTCTTCCAAGTTCCAAACTTGGTTTTCGTACATGGATTCCATTTCGGATTTCATGGCCTTGTGACATTCCTTTGAGCTGGGCCCCGCCATCGCTTCCTTGTAGTGCGCTGGTTCATCGTCTTTAAGAATGAAGATTTCATTATGAAACCACTCAGGTGGCTGGATAGCCCTACCTGATCTGCGCGGTTCAGTAACAACATTGTCTGAAGTCTCCACATCATATGCGACAACTTCCGGCTCAGTTGTAGGGATAATTAGCGGAATTTCTTCCAGTTCCTTAGCCATATCAATGGTTGCCGAAGATTCACTAATCTCATTAAGTTGTACTATCCTCCCACTCACTTCTTTAGTGAGAAACTCTTTCTCAAGAAAGACTCCATGTTTTGCAACAAACACTTTGCTCTCGGAGGCGTGGTAGAAAGAATACCCAACTGTCTCCTTGGAATAACCTACGAAGTAACATTTGTCTGATCTGGGATCATGTTTGCTTGGCTGTAAACGCTTTATGTATGCCTCACAACCCCAAATTTTGAGAAACGACAGGTCGGGTTTCTTCCCGTGCCATATCTCATATGGCGTCGTCTCAACAGACTTAGACGGTGCTTTGTTAAGTGTGTGAGCGGCAGTAAGTAGTGCGTGACCCCAAAAAGATATCGGAAGATCCGTAAGAGACATCATCGACCTTACCATGTCCAACAAGGTTCGGTTATGTCATTCCGATACTCCGTTTCTCTGTGGAGTTCCGGGAGGCGTAAGCTATGAAACGATTCCACAGTCACTCAGATGTTGACCAAACTCATGGCTAAGATATTTGCCTCCGCGATCAGACCGCAGAAACTTAATCTTTTTGTCACGATGATTTTCTACCTCATTCTGAAATTCTTTGAACTTTTCAAAGGTTTCCGACTTATGATTCATTAAGTAGATATAGCCATATCGACTTAAATCATTAGTAAAAGTCACGAAGTAGAAATACCCACCCCGTGCGGCTGTGTTCATTGGACCACATACATCACTATGTATTATCTCCAATAATTCACCCGCCCATTCAGGATGACCCGTGAACTGCGTCTTGGTCATTTTTCCCATCAGACAAGCTTCACATGTGTCAAATGATTCAAAATCAAAAGACGGTAAAACTCCATTTGACTGGAGTCTTTGCATGCGTTTCTTTCCGATGTGGCCAAGTTGACAGTGCCATAAATAAGTGGTGGTGGTATCAGCCTTCTTAAGGCGTTTAGCATTCACGTTAAAGACATCATTTCCACATTCAAGATTTAGTATGAAAAGGCCCCCAACAATGGGTGCAAATCCATAAAACATATCCTTACAATAAAGTGAACACCATTGTTCTCAGACTTGTACGAGTACCCATCGTGTACTAAACATGATCTGGAGATAATGTTTCTACACAACACTGGAACAAAATAATAGTTACTTAGTTCTAAGATAAATCCTGAAGGGAGACGTAGAGGCATAATGCCGATGGCTTGAGCGGCGATCCCAGCGCCGTTCCCGACACGCATCATGACTTCATTCTTTGCCAGCTTGCGCACCTTCTGAATCCCCTGTATCGAGTTGCAAATGTGAGCAACCGATCCGGTATCAAATACCCAAGACTTAGAATTTTCGCTAGCAAGCAAAACATCAATGACATTAACTTGTATAACAATTATACCTTTTCCAGTTTTCCCGGACTTCTTATCTTCCAGATACTTCTTACAGTTTCTCTTCCAGTGTCCTGTGCCCTTGCAGTAGAAGCACTCAGTTTCATTCTTGGCTCCACCCTTAGAGGTGCTTTGGGAGCCGGTCTTACCGGCGCCCTTGCCCTTCTTTGGCTTGCCTTTCTTCTTTTTGAAACTGGTGGTTTTATTCACAAGCAACACTTGCTTGCGATTTTTCCGTAGTCCTCCTTCTGTAGTTTTCAGCATGGCGAGCACCACTTCCGGTTCCTTCTCCATCCCACTCATGTTGTAGTTCAAGACAAAACCGTCGTAAGACGGGGGGAGTGAAGAAAGCAACATGTCCATCATATGGCCAGGTGGAAGTGGAAATTCCAGGGTTTTAAGCCTTTCAGAATAGCCAATCATTTTGACCACGTCTTCTCTAACTGAACTACCCTCAGCCATCTTGCAATCCATCAAATCCTTCAAGACATCAAATCGTTCAGACTTTGCGGTTTCCATGTACAGAGCATCCAATTCCGGGATCATATCACGGGGTTTATGGAATTCAAGACGTTTTTGAAGCTCTGCACTCATGCAAGCTAGCATGAGGCACTGCACTAAGTTGTGATCATCATCCTTAGTGGCCCAGACATTTTGTAAATCTTCCGGGGCATTTGCCGCCGGTTTAGCTGGAAGAGCAATTTCAAGCACATACAACTTCTTAGCACTCCTGAGGACAATCCTCAGGTTGCGGACCCAGTCCGCATAGTTGTTTCCAGTCGCAGCTAACTTCTCTCTCTCTAACATCGGGCCTAGGTTGAACGCGGTGTTGCGAGCCATTTGATCTACAACGGAAAACACAGGTTTCACTTAGACTTTGTTTATAATGAAATTTGCACTAGTGAATAAACAGTTTTATTCTAAAGTGCGCTCCCACTCAAATCAATATCTCTCAAAATTGATTGTGAGTGATTCAAGACCGGTGTCTTGATTGTTCGCCATTGGTGTAACACCACTGATGACAAAAATCTTAACCGGTAGGCTAACTTGCCAATCACATCTCTATGTGACTCTTGTTCATCTTTCGATGCGTGTGTTCCGAGCTCATGACGGTCATGCCTGAACGTCAAGACAACCAAGTGATCTTGCTGCGAGGTCTCAACTCACCCGCCTCACACTTCTCCAATCATTCGTACCCGTGTGACACGGCGCACCCCGAAAAGATAGGTGCAGTGATGCTGCTACACTTGGGAGAACACTTACTACTTGATATTTTTTTGTGAGAGATCACCCAAATAAAAAGCGACTACCGCGCAATCAAGAAGGGTGCATAAAGAGGGATAAACATCTCAGGCAATTCATAATAGCATGATATGGTATAGCCCCTTCTGACGGAGAAGTCTTTCATTTCTTCGTCCTTGGCATTCGCATCGGTGTTCACCTTTGCGAAGATTGCCACCACCTTGTCGATGCACCAGATAATATTTCTATCTCCATAGCGGATAAAATAAATGCATTACTTAAGGTTGACACGCAGGTCATTAAAGTGCAATCATATGGCTCCAGCCATCATGCCGAATCATGACACGCAGGTCATGTTAATTACATCATATAGTCATCTCATACATAATCAAATTGAATATGAGCATTTCTATACCACATCACATGCAAACCATCCTGCAAAACCAAGTTAGACGCCTCTAATCGGTTTATACAAAATTTTATTTTACGTGGCTTCTAAGGTTTTTACTCAAACCGCAGCTACCAACGTATATCATCAAGTATGATTATTCAAGTCGCTAGATTAACTTTCCAGGGTGTATGAAGAGACGAGATAATAAAATCTCGAGCCCCATACTAAACTTCGTCATACGCATGACCCCCGTGCAGATCATATCTGCATTGCCCTTTCATCTGTGAAATTTCATCTTTCCTTTAACTATGGTGGAACCCAAAGAACAGATAGCACTTCATTGATCAATCAGGATCGTGGATTGCCAGAACTTTGTGAAATTCCACCATGCCGTTTCAGGATCAGAAATACGCAAATTCTAGGGAAGCAACAAGAACATCGGGTAACAGATTTCATCTACCACCCGCCTAAATAATTTTCAGCAATAGATCTCATCTACTCCAAAATTATATTATGCAATACCCATACATCTTCATGTATTCTAGATCGCGACCTGCATCTACGTATAGCACGGCTCTTGATGCCACTGTAGGGGAACGCGATAGAAAATAAAAAATTTCGGTATAGCGAGCACGCCCAGGACCACTATGAAGACTGCATACAAGGTTTGATCTGATCCGTACCGACTCGAAGCGCAGCGGAAGAAGAGTCGGTGTAGATCGTCGGTGTAGATCCCCGCAGCTAGGATTTACAACCTCCCAACCGCGAGGATGTACTCCCCCGCCGGACAGCCCTTCGGGAGGCGGTCGGACAGTCCCCCGGACGATGTCGCGGACAGCCCTTCGGGAGGACCCTCAAAACTCGAACGGAGACTTGGACAGCCCTCCGGGAGGGCTCTCGAACAGCCCCTCGGGCAAAAGGATCGAAACTACGACCTCTCTACGGGGTTGCACACATACGGTGTCAACTATCCGGCAGGGCTTCGCCGTCCAGAACTAGTTCCTGCCGGAACCCAGATAGCCTTTCGGCTCTACGAAAAACTCTTTTCGTGGGAGGGAGAGAGAGAGCTAGCAAAGAATAGCATGTGTATGAGAACAAGGGATGAGTGTGGAGTGCACCCCTCCACCTCTATTTATAGGAAAACCATATGGGTGAAATACCCAAAAAACCCATCACATGGATCCTCCACAAGGGTAAAAAAGGAAGGCAAGTGTAGCTCCATGGAGGAGCTCCAACTTGGCCGGCCACCCGTAGGGGGCCCCCCCACATGGGGGTTCCTTGGTCCCCAATCCCTTCTAGAAGCCTTTTTGCAAAAGCCCAAAAAGGTGGCTTTCCATAAAAATATCCATAAAGTGATTTTCACTATTCACGACGACATTTTTCAACGTTCGTTCGAACTGAAAATATTTATGTGGGCTTAGAACAATTCCAGTACCCACTAAAATAATTTTCAACCTGTTCTGGAACAATTCCAGATTAGTGATTTTCATCTGCAAAAAGCATCTGAAGTGGTTCCGGCAGCTCCGAAACGTTTCCGGTTTTCATCCCCGAAAATTCCAGAAAGTTTCCAGAATGATTCTGGCACCCTACACGAATTATCAGGCATGTGCCGAAACAATTTTGACTTAATGGAATACCCCGAAACAACTTTTCAGTTTCACCGAAACTCATCAGGTGTTCTCTCTGCGGAAATTTTCCGCTGTCCGAAACTTTTTCGGTGTCCGAAACTTTTTCGGTGATTTTCTCTCAGACTCCCTGTCTAGTATTCAGCAGATAGATGACCCTTAAGCGTATGACCCTATAGGTTCGGTGAAGTATAGACATGACCCGGAACCCCTTCCGATCAATGATCAACATCGGAGCCGTGGACACCTATATTGACCCCTATACCCACACGAATGAATATTCGAGTGAACCTCCAGTTGCCTTGTGCTATTCCTGTTGCTTCACGATATGTCACAAACACCCGAGGTGAGATTTATTGCATCCTCGTGGATCAACAAATTTGTCCACTATGCAAGTTACCTCGTTACCGGTTTTGTTCTCTTTTCTCGTTTCCGTGTTTTCGGCATCCCAGTGATCAAATCACAAGGTGTCTGGCCAGACGATGATGGATACCGTAACACTGAGAGGGCCCGAGAATATCTCTCCATCGTCGGAGGAGCAAATCCCAATCTTGAGCTATCTCGTTACTTGCCATACTTTTCCGTGAACCCGTAAGCCGCCGTAATAGCCACCCAGTTACGGATGACATTTAACAAACCCCAAAGTTCATGAAGCAAGTACGAAGGAACTCGATACTCTCATGGTCTAAGGAATTATGCAAACATTAACTATCTCTGTGTTATAAACCATAAACTTGTAACGATAGAAACTCATAGCATAACATCAATCCTGGTCGATTCAACACAATTGTTCTACTAACAATGTGCCCTCAAAAATTGCCAGCACATGCATGCCCATGATCAGGAAAACAGGATCATCATGCAATACTTGAGCCAGTCTTAGAGGCAAGACCAGGAATACATTTTACCGTTTATTATACCACACGTGCACATGAGTTTCCCTCCGAGCCTCGTGTTATTGTAGACTCGAGAATCATAGCAGTTATAGCATGGGACATAAACATTCATTACAAACTTTGGAGATACAAAAATAACTGTTATTACTGCCTCTAGGGCATATCTCCTACACTTGGGACTTCAGGGACGCCAGTTGAGGCGTTTCTTTAGAGGAGTACTGGAGAATTCAGGGAGGCCGCGCCGAACTGGGTCCGGCAGTGAGACATCATCTATATAAAACCACTCCGAAGACCATTGTGGATATATCTCTTTGGGAGTTCCAACGGGGTAGCCCGATCCGGCTATACGCCATACTTCGGCGCCACCCACTTCAAATATATAACCTCCTCTATGGCGGGGGACAAGGCAAAAGAACTTTCTCCATAGTTCGAAATGGGCGTCGCACCCCAAGAATAGTTCGCAGAGGGCGACGAAACCTGAGATGTGCAGAACTGAACCTGGGGTGAGGTTGTGCAGCTGGATGCCGTAAAAATCCAATAGACCCCTGAGAAAGGGATGGATCAGAAACCCTAAGCCCCGCAAAAGGAGTGGAACGAAGCACACCCTCTCCTCCTTATTGGGGTTGGGGAAATTTTCAGCCAGTGCGTCGTTGCCGATTGAGGCCAATCCCACTCGTACAGAGACTAGATCTGCGAGGGGGAGATATCCCTGCGTCTGGAGTCGACTCAACTGAAGATGAGGCACTGAGCAGCTCTGCCAATCCCCCTCTTGAGGGCCATGGGGGCGCGAAGAAGAGCCTGGGGCGCTGTCCATGTTTTGAAGCTTTTTCGTGGTTAATCTCGGCGTTTTTCTGCGCGATGTGGATGGCACTCGGGGGAAATGACCTCTTTATATAGGCGCCGTCCCTGTGAGGCTGGATGTTTCATTTTCGATAAAAAATTATGGACCATTCGCATTCACCCAGCGCGTGGAAATCGAGGCGAGAGGGAAGGAGTCATAAAGGCGGAACGAGGGAGCCAGGGCCGAACTATTATCCGCCCAGTATATAGTGAAGAACCAACCTTGCAAAAGCCGAAGACATAAGCCGGATACTGCATCGTCATTTGAAGGCCAGTTCGGGGGCTACTGAGGGACTCCTGGATTAGGGGGTCCTCGGGTGTCCGGGCTATTCGATATGGACCGGACTGATGAGCCGTGAAGATACAAAGCATAAGGCTTTCCCCCGTGTCCGGGTAGGACTCTCCTATGCGTGGATGAAAAGATTGATGTCCGATATGTAATTTCCTTCTTCCACGAACCGACTCTGTACAACCCTAGGCCCCTCCGGTGTGTATATAAGCCGGAGGGGTTTAGTCCGTAGAGGCTAGACAGCTAGGGTTTAGCCATTACGATCTCGAGGTAGATCAACTCTTGTAACCCCTATACTCATCAAATACAATCAAGCAGGACGTAGGGTTTTACCTCCATTAAGAGGGCCCGAACCTGGGTAAACATCGTGTCTCCCTTGTCCCTTGTTACCTTCGATCCTCAGATGCACAGTTCGGGACCCCCTACCCGAGATCGGCCGGTTTTGACACCGACACTCATTCCCATCTACTCTCTCGTAGAACAACTCTAGATAGTGTCTCATTAACCCCATTGTAAACCCTCGCACGAGGCATTCCACCTTTAATGAATAATAACATGCAGTACGTAGGGTATTACTCCACCACGGAAGCTTGAACTGGGTAAATTCCCTGTGAGACCTCCGATCTATGACTTCCAACTATGCAAGGTACCCTACCGAGGGAACTGACGGAAATCTGCACCGTCAATCTCCTTCGCCTTGACACATTTATCTAGACAAGACGGCCCTGGCAAGCTATGCCCTCACGTCACACTACGCATCCATGCAGCTCCTACCCATGACCAACATCTGTGTGATGCGCCTCTGTGGTGGTAGCCCATAGCCGCAAGCGTGTCTCGGCCTCCATGGATGCACGTTCCTGACTTGAGCACCTTCCCCTCATTCCTTTCCTCAAGACAAGACCGTGGAACCTTCCTTGAAGCAAGGAGCGGCCGGTTTGAGGCAATATGGGGGGTCGCAGCTTCTGCTATAGTCACGAGCGAGACTAGGGGAAAACAGAGGTTCGAGGATAAGGGATGGGAGTCATGCCACACCGATCCAGCCGTGGGAGCCAAGAATCTCCCATCCGATATAATTGGATCATGATGCTTTTTTCCTCTGAAGGATCATTCTTTTCTTACCAACTCCAATGAGGAGTTTGTCATGAGAAGATTGCGGGTTTAATTAAGTAAGGAATTTTTTGAGCATAATTATTAGAGGTTGATGCACACATTATAAGATCATCTGCAAACATTATGAGGGGATAGGGAGACGAGATGGATTTAACTGGATAAAGTATGAGCCCAAAAAATGTCTTGAAGGGAAAACACGGAAAGTTGTTAAATATGGGGACAAAAAGGTACAATGATAAACGACAACCATCTGTGATATGCGTTGAGGCCCCCAAACGATGACAAAATTGCTTTTGCTACAGTCACCAGCGAGAATAGGGAAAAACGGATGGGCGAGGATAAGAGATGGGAGTCATGCCACACCAAGCCAGACATGGGAGCCAAGAATTGCATGTTCGATATAATTGGATCATGATGTTTTTTTTCCTCTGGCGGACCATTCTTTTCTTACCAATTCTAATGAGGAGTTTGTCATGAGAAAAATGCGGGTTTAATTATGTAAAGAATTTTTTAGCATAATTATTAGACGTTGATGCACACATTATAAGATCATCTGCAAACATTAAGAGGGGATAGGGAGACAAGATGGGTCTAACTAGATAAAGAAGAGACAAAAAAGGTCTTGAAAGGAAAGCATGACAATTTCTTAAATGCGCGAACAAGAAGGTACAATGATAAACGACAACCATGTGTGATACGCGTTGAGGCCCCCTAACGATGCCAAAATAACTAGCAATTAATGTCGAACGAAACCGAGGAAATCATGCATGGATCGTATTTCTAGAATGACCATGCGATCCTTTACGTAGCAAGGTTGTGTCAATGAAAGCTCCATTCTTTCCAGTCAAACGATTTAACACAATGTATCTTCGGCGTGAAAGCTTTACACTTCAAGGGCAGGAAGTAGAAAAGAGAGTGTACTTCGCTAGGTAGTTCTTGAATTGTTAGACATTATATAGCCTAGTTTGTTGAGTTCCAGACAGGTAACTAGGTAGATAATTTTAGAGAATATTGGTCAACATTTTAGCTTTGTTTTTAAACTAAATTGCTACCATTTCAAAATAACTCTCATATTATATTTTACTAGGGACAAGGAGTGATGCATATTAGAGCTCTGGTATCATAGAGCCCTTCTTCGAGAAAACAAATCCAAAAATCCTATTTGAAAGTTCAAAACTAATATGAAAATAACTACTCCCTTCGATCCGAATTAATTGATGCAGCCTCTATACAATGTCAGGAGCATAAATGTTCATATGGTTGTACATATACTAAACATGTTTATAAAGTTTAATGATGACATATGCCAACATGTACGCTACACAAAAACACAAGTTCATTGATTTTTTTAATTGTGACAGTGCATGTAAAATCTTCACCTTTTTCTAAATCAGAATTTGTTTATTTTTTGTTCATTCACATGCAAATTAATGTATATTACCATTGAACCCCCCGCAAAAAAATCCTCATGAAACTTTACCCATATGTATTATATATCTATATATGAAGAAACGTAATTCTTTTCAGTGTTTTATATAACATTGGATGTGATTTTCGAACTTCTCAGAAAGAAACAAGCTAGCCCCATGGAGCCTGAGCTCTAAAACGCATTTCTATAGGATTAAGTCTTCTTGTTTACCAATAATTACTCTATAAGAATTACATATGATTCAGGTTGCATAATCTGTTGGGAGAGACAAGTTTGTAATCAAGTACTCTACTTAATTTTTGTTATGACTTCGTATACGTATATCACCAAAGTTGTATATTAACAATTGGATTATCACTCCAAACGACGGTGTGATTGTGAAGATAAAGTAAATAGCTATAAATGGTGTGCAGCCAATGCAGCACCTGAGGCCAAGGCTAGGTGGAGAAGATGACAGTTGTCGATCTTGGATTCATCCAAGGCCAGGTGGAGAAGATGAGGCCACGCCAGCAGCCAGGATGATTTCCTCATGGCTGACGGTTGTTTGCCACCGACCGAGCACACGCGCCACACTTGACGTCCAACGACACCTGAGCTTTGGCTTCGTGTGAGGTGAACCAAGAGTGCAATACAAGGGCTGATGGCAACAGTCGTTGCCAGTTTGCCACACCAGTGCACTGCCTCGATCCCACGCGCGGCCTGGCCGCGGAGAAGAAGAAAGTATTACTCTCCGTGCTCTCCCAGCTCGGCTTGGCCTCAATCTCTAGTTCAATCATTGCCAAGCCATGTTGCTCCTCTCCTTGCTCTCCCGGCTACGCGATGGGAAACCCAGATCAGCATCAAGCCATAGACGCCAAGGGTAACGCCATCGTCGTGGCCAACCCTCATGCCGCGCTGGACGCCATGGCTGTCGGCCTGCTGGATCGTTCCAGGCAGGAGCCTGGGGGCCGCGCGCTCGACCGGGGCGACAAGCGCCGCTCGGTCAAGGATCTCGTCAACGAGACCTCAACTTGCCGGCAGGACAGGCCCCGGAGGAGGGCCAGGGTAGCGCGGTGGCGCACGACACGCCCACGCAAATCGGTGACCTTCATGGATCTGCGGCCCTCATGCATCAATTTGCCACCAGGTATGTGTTAAACTGGTATGGTAATTGTAGTTTGGTTTGTTCAACTATGCATAATTAAGTGCTAGATCTCGTCTTAGGTCAGTGTAATTGCTGCATATCCCACTACGACTCAGCTGCCTCTCCGTCCGTTGATCCTGCCTAGTGTGGTCAGTAGGGGATGTTCCTAACCAGGGACTCAAACTGCTGTGTATAGAACTAGAAATACCTATATACATGCTACTGTTAGTGGTTAGTACTAGTACATTTTTATATTCGATTACATTTTAGAAGTTTAGCTAGTATACAAGAGATTAATTGTTGTGATATTAAAAATCAAATTCAACATTAACAAGGTTTAATATATTCTTGAGAACTCACATATTGTTATATAGTATTCTTGATTATTACTTTCTTGTCAATGTTATATATTTTTGAGGATTAATTTATTGTTGTGTTGGGTGGAGTAAGCACAACGTGTCCTCGACCATCGACATCCTAGATGAGAGCACCGGGGCCCTCTCCGTGAAGCGGGAGCGGAAGAGGAGCAAGTACCTCTTGCCGCCGTACACCAACGATCTTGACGGGCTGGATCTCGACGACCAGGAGGAGCATGTCGGTGCGCGGCTTCGCCAAGGACATCTTGCATCGGAGGTATTTTCCTAAGGCTGCAAAGGGGTTTCTTGGAATGCTTAGGAGCTCAACGTTCATGCCGGAGGATACCTTAGCAAATGGTGCTATTGTCCCTAAATGTCCAGCAGAGAATGTTTCTCCAGAAGCTAGTGCTGCGGATGCTACTGTTGTGGTACCTGATTCATCATGTGATTCTGAGAAGAAACAAGGGGAGGGTGTATTCAAGAGGAGTGGAAGGAAGAATGATCAAGATGGAAGTGGAGGTTGTTCTAGGGGAGGGAGGTGGAGGGAACCTCTCCACAAGAAAACCCTCTTAGCCATGGCTTACTTATTACTTCATTTATTCCAATTAGGGAAGTGAGGCCAGAACATGTGATAAGCCAACTGAAATCAGGAGTTGAGGTAGATATTGTCACAAGTGTGCAAAGGCGAAGGGAAGAAAACATTCCTGCTACAATTGGTTTGCTTCCAATGCATAAATGCGTATCTTCTCAGCCCAGAGATGGAAATGAAGACACTATCCAAGTCAAAGAATCTAATGCTTCTCTGCAGGTGATGGTGTTGGAGGTACCGGACGTTCATCCACCCCCACCTGCCCCGACAAGTCAGCTGAGCATACCTGAAATGAGGAGGGGTGTCAAGCACATGATCTCACGCCTGCAAAATGGAGTCAAGCCCATCCAGGAGAACCTTCTAGGCGATTTGCAGAGGCTTCCGGTTAACCTTGACAGGGCATAACCCGGGCCTTCTAGCTCCGCGACCGCTATTTCATAGCCCCTGCCCACCATCTGGCTTTGTGGCTCTGGCCACTCCATAGTTTTGTTGGTGTATGGACTCCAAATGTCATTAACCGTTTGACATTCTTGTAAAGTTATGTTCGAGGCATCAACTATTACTTGTGCATTCCCTTTTTGTATCTACCGAAAATGGCTCAATTTACGTCTCACTCACTTCCATTATAACTTATCCTTGTAATTGTGCTCACATCCTATCCAGTTTGTGCCAACATAATTTATTGGTGTGATGACAGAAATTGTTGCTTTTGTTATTTCTATTGCAGTGACAACACCACTGGTCTCTCGTCATATAATAGCCTCAGTGAGTGGATGTATAACCCAACCACCCTGGTTCACTTAGGCAACTTTACGATTTTATTATTTATAAAAAACGTCGCATGGTCCTTCCTTACCACTTCCCTTTTAAAAAAATAAATCTAATTGCTAATGTTATACATGGAATTTATTGTAGGATTAAGGTATTATGGGATGTATTTGTACGTATAGAAAACCAAACTGCTATTTGTTTGTTATATCTCATATTTCAAATTTTATTTATAGAATAAATTTGACAAAGCTCTATAAACCCGATAGTATTTCTTATTAGAATTGTGTATACTATTTTGTGGCAATTAAGGTCTAGCATGGCATATTTTATATTTGTTATTCATGCTGAACATATGAATATCATTATAGATATAAAGCTTATTTTTTGCAAGTCAAGGTCCGAGCATGGCATTGCCATTACAATCTTTTCCACCAAAGTGGATAAAATGGTACCCATCTAGCCTTCTAGCTATCCACCGTGCGAGTTATGTTGGTTGAGTTATCGTGCGATCGGATCACTTGGAGTCTCATGCGTATACACATGAATATGCATTTTTGTGAGTATTTTAATAAGACATACCTTAGATTATATATGCACTATTTTCATGAAAATTCTGACAATGATTACTGAATTTTTTTATAGTCATATTATCTTTTTAGAGCAGTACCCATCTAATCTAATCTAATCTAATCTATACCTATACTAATTTGTGACTCTCAAGAAATTACCACGTTAATCAGTAATTAGGAGCCGTTAATCTTGTGGGGCCAAATTATTACGGTCGAGATCAACCCATATATCCATTGTAGACATCTTATTTTTTTCAAACACAAAAAAAAAAAAAAAAAAACGAGATACTCCTTGCAGCGTGATCTTCCCCAGAGTTCCTTCAAAGCTTTATCAAATTATCAATCTTCTTGCACCCGTAAAAAAAACCAATCTCTCTTTCGTAAAAAAAAGGAAAATCAATCTCTCCACAACCCCTCTCCTCATTCTCTACGCCCCTTCAAAAAATCAATCTCTCCACGACCTCTCTCTTATTTCTCTCTCCCTGTCACCCGACCACCATCCACTCGATTTCTATCAGTTCTAGCCACTTCGAGAAGTGCATCCTCCAGCTGCAAAGATCATGCGCACATGTTCCATCAGGGAGACTACACGTGAGTGTTCAGATCAACTAAGCTAGACTTCTACTTTTGTACGTCGCAGATTACAGGGTGAACTACATCCTAGCATCGTGCAAGATTGCGTTGGGAAGGAATCTAGCTGGCTGACATCATTGTAGCCCAGCGGCCGCCGATCTGCTTGTGGCCTCTGCCAAAATCATCCAGACTGCAATATCCTTCTGGAGGAAGGAAACATGAGCTGCTGCACGTATTGCTGCGAGCGATGATGTGGAACTGCATGTCACTATGGGTTTCCTGGTGGACTTTGATCTTCCCATCTTTATCTGAATTAACAGATACACAAGCTACAGGAGCTATGTCTACAAGGATTGGTGCCCTCCTGTAGGAGAAACGGCCCTGTTTTGTCAAGCAATTTATTCTGCCATGGATTGGTGCCCTCCTAGATATATATCGTATATCCGGTTACAGTTTTTTAGATTATCGTGTGGCAGAATAAATTGGTTCCATTATGTACTAGCTAGGGAACACTGGATGCGAAGCAGCCTCTCATATATTAGCTTTACACCAATCGGACTACCACTGTGTAGGTCATTATGTTCACATAACGACGGTTTAGAGCGTTGCATAGCAGAATAAATTGGTTCCATTAGTAATTAACTGGGGAACACTGCATGCGAAGCAGCCTCTCATCTATTAGTTTTACACCAATCGAACTACCACTGTGTAGGTCATTATGTTCACATAACGATTGAATTGGAAGTTGCGCCTGCTCTCCTTGCTTGCGCTCTTTGTTTCTGAATCTCCCAGACTGAGCAGCAGGAGGCACGTGGAGTTGCTCATTAACCCAGAGGATCAAGATGCAATGGTTTATATGATCCAGCAGCAGTCAAAAGATGATGTCTCAATATTTCATACTGAAACAAGGTAATAGCCCATAAGTGATAATATGTATCTGCTATATAGAACTTGCATATTAACTGATCCACTGAATTCAAGTAGTATATATGTTATTACTTTTGCATGACGTGCTATTGCTTCTAGATAAATATATTCATTTGTCACAGTTATTCCACAATATCTATTATGTACAGTGCCATCATTGAGATTTCCTATACTTTTCACCAGTTAAACGTACTGTAGGGAGCACCAGATAGTGCTACACTGGAGGGAGCTATTAAATAGCTCGAAGTCATGTCACAGTGCACAACAAAGGAACTATCTAAGGTAGTCTTGATTTAGAACTCCTCTACCATAATATACAATTCAAGCGCATTTTCATTTGTTGAGTCCATTTGAAGAGTTGAATTAGCTACTCCACCTTCAGTTTCTCTGTTATGTTAAAGCAGGTTCTTTTTTTTTTATCAAAGTACACAAATGTTATATATTGGTTCTTTTTCTCCACGTCAATCCTAAGAGGTAAGAGGCTGGGTCGATTTTTTTATTATCAGATCTAACCATGATACACATTTAGGCAGGCCCCACCTCCGACTGATTACGACAGTGGAAGGTTGACAAGTGGTCTCTCCCTATTGTGTAGGTCAGCGGACATCAAGTTCACGCAGCCACCTGCATCAACTTTTGTCGAGTGTGCTTTACAGGGATCCAATACCAAACTCTCCAGCATCAGGTAAGTTATTCACTCGGCTATTCATGTAAGATCTTTAAGTATTTTGTATGCCACCCGGCGCATGTGTTACTTTGATCTGATAAGGTAAAATACTATGAAGCTCATGGCGACCAAGTATAGATTTCGGATATAACAGTTTCAGTAATTACAGTGACAGTATGAAACATGTATTTGTATGATCAAGATTTAGTGTGCACTATTTTGTATACCTGGTATGCCTAGGATAGAGAGAACGTTATAAGTTGTATTATCTTGGCATACATTCAGTTATTACCGGGCCATTCCATTTGCAAGAAAACAGATGTATGTTGCCCTGATTTTTCAATGTAGGTTTGGCATGCGAAAGGAACAATCCAATAATCAATTACAAACTAATGGTATTGTACGCCATGTACTATCTTTCATAATTTCTACTCTCTGCGTCCAATAATAGTTGACGCTCAATCGGATGTATCTAGCACTGAAATATGTCTATAACATCTGTTTCATCGGCAACTAATTCTGGAAGGAGATTAATGTACGCATGACATGGTTCATATACATATTATACTTAGTTCATCGTCCATATCTAAAATGACCTGGCAGTTTTCTTAAGAAGGTTATTATCCTGTTATGTGGTAGGATAATTGGTGTTTTATTTAATATTTAATTATTAAATAAAATCGATTCTGATTAATATGGAATTGCATCTTAGATTGTCTATGTACAATATTAAATCACTACATGAACTCTTTAGTTACTAACTTGGATCACATTCGAGATGCATCTTGAGTGAGAGGAATAAGAAATAAATATTTTGGTAGCTTTTTTTGTGAGAGAAAGATAATTTGGTAGCTCATGTGGTACTCTTTCAATTATATGATGAATGGATGCAGGGTCATACAGACCAAAACTGTGTAGCATGGACATTGGGTAAAGTCAGATGGTTCTTTAGTGGATAAAGAAAATGACAAATACTGCTATTAGCGATTAAACTTTTCAAATTTGTATTGTGTATGTTCGTTCTATTCTTTTCTTTTGGTTTCCCTGCTCGCGTGTGTTTGTGTGAGAAAGGCTGGTATAAAAATTATGAATCTCATAGATGTTTTGATATTCTTATACTTTATATGATTATTAATATAAGCTTTATAAATAAAATATGCTTAATTACAACGCCATGAAAAGAAATAATAGGAGAAGTATATTAAGTAAATGATACTATCATTTTCTAATAATTATGTTTCGGGCTAAATTAGTTGTAAAAATATTGCTTCTTCCTAAGGTGCCTAAGCAATTTTAAGATTTTGGTTTTCGCATCTGTTGTAGAATGAATTGTAATTAGGCAACTTCTGACGATGCATGTGTTACAAAACAAAGAGTAGCGTTAACTAATTAAATTTCAAGAGCATATCACCATTTCTCTATATTCATCACAATCTTCTTCTAAAGGGTTTAGCTAATTCATTGTTATAAACTAGCCCGTGCAGGTGCACGGGTTGACGACTAGTACCTATACTAATTAGAGACTCCCTACAAATTCTCACGTTAATCAGTAATTAGGAGCCGTTAATCTGGTGGGGCCGAGTTATTACGGTGTAGATCAATCCTATATATTTCCATGTTAATAAAAAATGAACATGCGCTCTGCCTCACTCTCCCAATCTCTTACGACTCCCCTCTCCCAATATCTCCTCTAGGTCAACAAAAGAAAAAGAAACTTCCGATCTAAAAAATAGAAATCATGCAGAAAAAAAAGGAAACAAACACATTTCATTGTAACCACCAGCCTCCAATTGATTCGTCACCATGGTCTTCACGTGCTCATCAGCCTTCACGAGCGGCGTCAACAACCAACTTTTCAATCTAACAGTAATGGATCGCAGCTATGGATCTATCTCTAGAGCACCCCACAAGAAGACGTGCAACAGGTCCTGATTCCTGGAGGATGACCATGGTAATTGATGTATATTGAATCCGGTAAGAATCAATGGGTTCTTCAATTGTACGTTTTCTTATATCAATCTCGCATCTATACTTAATCCTTCAAACGAATTTATTCTCAAACTGGATTTGATTGTGCTCTCGTGGACTGTCTGCAGTCCAATTCCCCATGAGATTTGATTTCACCCTCCTCCAGTCTCCTCTCCAGGCTTCACGGGGCAGTGCATCTAAAAAGATCCGACCAACTTCTGGCCGGGCCCGGTCTCCTTCCTCTGCACCCTTTCAATTCTCTACTGCCCCAACCATGCACGCTGCGTTGCTGCCTATTCATAACACTAAGTGTCTGCAGGCACCATAGCATTGTGTGCATGCAACAGGCCAGCATAGCTTAGGGTGTGGCACTGTTGTAGCGAGCAGCCGGCTGATGCCTCGCAACAGCAACCTGCACGGCTCGGATGGCTTCGTCACCCTACGCTGTCGAAAATTACGTCTGCAAGAGTAGCCGCTGGTGTACTCAGCTCTGTTTCATTATTTGTTCTTTGCTGTAGATAATCTATCTACAACTCCTCGGCCACTTTTCTCTGGTTTCAAATGAAAAGTAAAAATTCCCCACGATCTCCTTTCTTTGTACAGTGGACGGTCTCTTCCTATGCTAAACCAGATTCATCCGATACGTAGCATTGTATATATAGGATCATTGGTTTCTACTTGCCCTACCCTATCTCCACGTTCATCTACTGCTTGAGAGATCGCCCCTAATGAGGGCTCCGTCGCGCACGCCGTGCTTTTGGCCGAGGTCTCCGTCGACTCTTCCCTGTGTTGTCTATAACCTCTCTCCCCAACCATCCTAGGTTTTCTATGCTCTTGGTCGAGGTCTTCGTCAACTCTTCATGCCCTGTCACTTCTTGCTGCAGCCAGCATAGGCCAACGATGTTCACGGCGACCAAGAGGTATGCATGTCTTGATTGGGTAAGAATTTCATGTTTCGTGCACTTTTGTTGAGTTAGTTTCCTACATTGTCTCGATTGAGGCTGGTCTGAACATGCCTATACTCTACCCCCTACTATTGGTTGGGGCACATTAGATGCGTTTGTGTTTGACAAAAAAATGCACTCACGCTAACCTCCCAAAGAAAAAGTTGATGATACGTGGTGTCCTTAGGTCCGTAAGAAAAAATACTGAAATACATTATTCTGTAGTCGATTTTGGGCTTGAGTGCATGGCACTTGCAGTCACTATCTAGAATCTCTGCACCGCAAACCATAGGTCTCTGAAATCTATCATGTTCCGGTGGTGAAAATAGGATCATATAATCTTCAGACAATCAAGTCATCCCTACATTGGACAGATAAACAATAGAGAGATAACTCAGTCTGATCTGTTTTCTTTTCAGGTCAAGATATAGAAACTATACATTGGCAAATGCTCAAAAATTCAGAACGAAAATCTTATATTTTATATCTGAGGGATTATGTTTCTTCTTAATAATTACTTTGGTGTAGCCGTGTAGATGACTTGGAGGATATATTGTTGCCCCTCCCGATTACTCTAAGACAATAAACACCCTGTCGAATACTTGCTGGTTGCAGAACTTGCACACGTAAGTAGCAAGGCTTGATCCAAGAATTAGTTGATGGCCAATGCTTTTGTCAGAAGCAACAGGTACATTTACACAAGCCGGCTGTGCAAGCAGGCAGGTGGATTGATTTTGTTGTCAAGAAGGAGCCTCGGCAGCAAACCTGTACAACAACCAGGTGACTGTTTGCTATCGTTGTTCTGTAGATTCTACCGTTTCACGTCTTCTTTCCTTTTAGTTACTTCCGGCTTTCCCAGAGGTCTAATAGGTGTGTGCCGTACATTGATCCTTTGTATAGATCTAGATGAAAACCTGAAAGAAATAGTTATCCCTTATAAATATCTCCATTGGATTTAATATTAAGTTCTATTCAATTCACAGAGATTTAGATGATAATTTTCAAGGATGCTGATGTCAGATTTTGATTCATTATATGTACTCTTTAGAATACAAATGATTTTATTTCAGTAATTTAGCTCTGAACTCATCTATTTAAATAAAATAATTCTTACAAATGGTGTACTTTGTTGTCTTTTATATATATATGCATTACTTCGGTGCAAAATAACTACGGCACACATACTATATTCATTGGTTTACTTTTTGCCTGCAGCGTTGAGATATTGTAGGCTTCAGGCTGCTCCATGAATAACCACATTGCTCAACAACCCTTAGTATTCTGGCCTATTAGTATCTACTGACTATTTCTCCACTTTGGTTTTTCTTACTTTTTACTAGCTTTGTCATCACTTAAGCAGATAACTGTACCAGTATGTGCAGCTTATCCAATAATTTTATACACAAGGATATGGATAATTGTCATCACTTAGAATACAAAGGTCCTGTTAACATATACTCTCCATGTCGACATGTCAAAGCATATTTGGAAGCAATGGTAGAACCAGATGTATATGTGTCACCGAGCGAGGCGTTGAGCAGTAGCCTCTGACTGTTTAAGATGCGCTCTTAACTTTTAGTCTTTTGGAACAATGACGTGCTATGCTTCCACTTGATTTTCACCTTTTGCAAACATATAGTACACGTTCATAAATCACGAGCCAATCATTTTGCCTTGAGGTGCAATTTGTATTTGCAGTTGGTGCAGTTGGTGCATGTATTACGCCCTTTCGTAATAAGATGTTCAAATAAACCGGATGTGACTCTAACTTGCATATTATAATAGTTTTTCATAACGTTCATAGCTCTGTATGATAGCATTGCACTATCCTAACAAGGGAATCATCTTACAAGGTTATATATATAAAACGGGTACAAGGCAAATGTCTATGTGCTGGACGTAAAAAGGAACTCCCTGCCAAAGCTATGCTATCTTATGCTAAAGCTAACATGTTCAGCTACACCTTCTACGTTTTTGCTTCGCTTATTATCTGGTATGTCACCTGCTATTTTTGTATTTGCCAACAATTATCATGTTTCTTTTTCATTTAATATAAAATTTCCATTTTGGATTACAGAACTGCTTGGGTTCACTAAAATATAATTAGGGAGATGGTTTATTTGTCAGTTGATCTGACTATTGGTATATTTGTTTATGTAACTTACAAATTCATTGTCGGGTTCTATCTGTGGTGTACTACTTTGTAAGACGATGGTTTGTAATGTTGATGCTATGCTAATGTACTTATTTACATTTTGTTTCAGAGATGACCCTTTCAAATTTTGTTTTGACAGAGGATTAATACCTTTTATTGATCTTTTACTTAATGATAATAACCAGTCAAACTGTTTGAAATTCAGAAGTATCTAGAGATTGTAATTACATAATTTAGTTATTGAAATATTCTTAAACATTTTAAATTCATGAGGTTGTATCGGCTATGGACATCTAGATGCTATTGGAGCATAGTTATCTTCTTAATTACATTCATATAAAGTAATGTCTCCTTCGCTTTTCTGTAGACACTTTTGCTTATATTTGATATACTTCAGATGGTAAACAAATGAACATGTGGAGTCAGCAGATAATTTTACTTTCATGATTATTCTCCTCTGTTTTGGATAATTTTTAGGAGATTTGTGATTTCTTACTCATGGTGTTCGGTAAAGATCATAGTCCCTTTTAAGTTAAGGCTTTTGCAATACATTGGAGAGTGCAATTCTTTTTCAATATATTTATGTTACTTTGCAACAGTAGATGAGAATGTATTTCCTATGACATCTTTTAGTATGACACGTGAATATGTTACATAGTATACGTCCAAAACTGGATTATTTTTCAGAATTTCATCTCGGATTAACTTATTACTTCTCTCCGATAACCTAATACAGACTTTTTTTTCATACAATAAGAAAATGGTAAATAATTTCAATACTAATGATTTATAGGTGATTTTCTGAATTTTATATATTTTAAATATGTAAATAATTTTGTATCAAATGCATTGTTAATAACTTGATGTGTTCCCAAAATGACTAGCCCGTGCCGATGCATGGGTTGACGTCAAGTATTATAAATAAGGCAGATATTAGATTATATATGAGTTATTTGATGAAACCTTCGCGATGATATTAAATTTGTTTATAGTTTAAGTATTTATTTTAGAGCGGATGCCTAGGGTTACTCCCGCAGAAAATGCCTAGTATTGCGTTCTATTTTTATTTTAGTTTTTTCAGTGATACATTATTTCTAGTGGCTAGTGTTACGTTTTCCTTTAGTGGTGCCTTTTTTTAGTTGATCATTTAGTGGTGGCTCGTGTTACAAAAAGGAAAAAGGGCCTGTTTGAATCCATGTTGGGCTGTGGGCCAGCTGCATCTTATTAGTTTTCTAATAGGCTGTAACAAGCGATTATATAGAAAACTAATACGATGAGATTGTCCTATTAGAATCAGAACTGGAATAGGTTACATGCCTTCTTAATTGCACGTACAACATATGGGGATGTAAACTGGAGGTCTCCTTGCCTGATACGTAATTGTGCTTTGCATCTTTCTATCATAAAACATGTACGTGAATTCTAAAAAAACATGTACGTGACAGACTTCCTATGCTCCAAAATAGACCTATACACAATATTTGTATGTAGCGTTTGCATCTTTAAATCATAGTTGTTAATCTCCAAAATCAAAGGTTGAGATAATTTAATATATGTGGATGAACGTGGTGTCCTGTTTGACTTATGTTTTAATTATATAATAGATTCTTGGTGATGCTTTGACTGCAAAAGTTCTTGATGTTGTTTAAAAGAGGACTATTCCTGAAATATGGAGGTCATTGTTCTAATCCTAAGAGTGGACAACCCGGATAGGACCACCCAATATAGACCGGCATGTCTTTGCAATGTACTTTATAAGGTGACTGCTTTTCACTTAAGCTATATCTTGATGATAATTTTTCCCTACTGCAAAGTGCTCTTGTTCCAGGCCATCTCATTATGGATAATATATTGCTAGATTATGACTGTAGTCATACTATAAAGAATAAAAAGATAGGAAATGAGGGGTATTGTGTTGTAAAGCTTGATATACACAAAGCATATGACTGTGTGGAATGAAAATTCTTGGAGTGGATGACGGAATAACTGCGATTCCAGGACGAGTTTGTGGAGCTCTAAGTGGCTTGTGTTTCTTTGGTGAAATGTCGAGTGAAGTATAATGACCAAGAAACATAGGAATTTACCAACACAAGGGGGCTCCAACAAGGGGACCCTTTTGTTGGGGAACGTAGTATTCAAAAAATTTCCTACGATCACGAAAGATCTCTCTATGTGATGCATAGCAACGAGCGGGAGAGTGTGTCTACGTACCCTTGTAGACCGAAAGCGGAAGCGTTAAATAACGCGGTTGATGTAGTCGAACGTCTTCGCGATCCAACCGATCAAGTACCGAACGCACAGCACCTCCGTGATCTGCACACGTTCAGCTCGGTGACGTCCCACAAACTCTTGATCCAGTTGAGGTCGAGGGAGAGTTCCGTCAGCACGATGGCGTGGCAACGGTGATGATGAAGTTACCGGCGTAGGGCTTCGCCTAAGCACTACGACGATATGACCGAGGTGTGTAACTGTGGAGGGGGGCACCGCACACGGCTAAGAGAAACTTTGATGTCCTATTGGGGTGCCCCCTGGCCACGTATATAAAGGAGGGGAGGGAAGAGGTGGCCGGCCCAAGGGGGGCGCGCCAGGTGTGGGGAATCCTACAAGGACTCCCCAGTCCAAGTAGGATTCCCCTCCTCTTTCCTATTCCTAGTAGGAGAAGGAGGGAAGGAGGAAGAGGGGAGAAGGAAGGAGGGGGGCGCCGCCCCCTCCTAGTCCAATTCGGACCAGCCCATGGGGGGGCGCGCGGCCACCCCTTGTGGCCCTTCTCTCCTTTCCCGTATGGCCCATTAAGGCCCACTACTTCCCCCGGCGAATTCCGGTAACTCTCCGGTACTCCGAAAAATACCCGAATCACTCGGAACCTTTCCGATGTCCGAATATAGCCTTCCAATATATCGATCTTTACCTCTCGACCATTTCGAGACTCCTCGTCATGTCCGTGATCTCATTCGGGACTCTGAACTATCTTCGGTCATCAAATCACATAACTCATAATACAAATCGTGATCGAACGTTAAGCGTGCGGACCCTACGGGTTCGAGAACTATGTAGACATGACCGAGACACATCTCCGGTCAATAACCAATAGCGGAACCTGGATGCTCATATTGGCTCCTACATATTCTACGAAGATCTTTATCGGTCAAACCGCATAACAACGTACGTTGTTCCCTTTGTCATCGGTATGTTACTTGCCCGAGATTCAATCGTCGGTATCATCATACCTAGTTCAATCTCGTTACCGGCAAGTCTCTTTACTCGTTCCGTAATGCATCATCCCGCAACTAACTCATTAGTCACATTGCTTGCAAGACTTATAGTGATGTGTATTACCGAGAGGGCCCAGAGATACCTCTCCGATACACGGAGTGACAAATCATAATCTCGATCTATGCCAACTCAACAAACACCATCGGAGACACCTGTCTATGGCATCTTTATAATCACACAGTTACCTGTAGAGCATCTTTATAATCACACAGTTACGTTGTGACGTTTGATAGCACACTAAGTGTTCCTCCAGTATTCGGGAGTTGCATAATCTCATAGTCATAGGAACATGTATAAGTCATGAAGAAAGCAATAGCAACAAACTAAACGATCATAGTACTAAGCTAACGGATGGGTCTTGTCCATCACATCATTCTCTAATGATGTGATCCCGTTCATCAAATGACAACACATGTCTATGGCTAGGAAACTTAACCATCTTTGATTAACGAGCTAGTCAAGTAGAGGCATACTAGGGACATTCTGTTTGTCTATGTATTCACACATGTACTAAGTTTCCGATTAATACAATTCTAGCATGAATAATAAACATTTATCATGATATAAGGAAATGTAAATAACAACTTTATTATTGCCTCTAGTGTATATTTTCTTCAGTCTCCCACTTGCACTAGAGTCAATAATCTAGTTCACATCGCCATGTGATTTAACACCAATAGTTCACATCACCATGTGATTAAAACCCATAGTTCACATCACCATGTGACCAACACCCAAAGGGTTTACTAGAGTCAGTAATCTAGTTCACATCGCCATGTGATTAACACCCAAAGAGTACTAAGGTGTGATCATGTTTTGCTTGTGAGAGAGGTTTAGTCAATGGGTCTGCCACATTCAGATCCGTATGTATTTTGCAAATTTCTATGTCTACAATGCTCTGCACGGAGCTACTCTAGCTAATTGCTCCCACTTTCAATATGTATCTAGATTGAGACTTAGAGTCATCCGGATCAGTATCAAAGCTTGCATCCACGTAACCCTTTACGACAAACTTTTTGTCACCACCATAACCGAGAAACATATCCTTATTCCACTAAGGATAATTTTGACCGCTGTTCTGTGATCTACTCCTAGATCACTATTTTACTCCCTTGCCAAACTCAGTGCAGGGTATACAATAGGTCTGGTACACAGCATGGTATACTTTATAGAACCTATGGCTGAGGCATAGGGAATGACTTTCATTCTCTTTCTATCTTCTGCCATGGTCAGGCTTTGAGTCTTACTCAACTTCACACCTTGCAACACAGGCAAGAACTCCTTCTTTGACTGTTCCATTTTGAACTACTTCAAAATCTTGTCAAGGTATGTATTCATTGAAAAAATCTTATCAAGCATCTTGATCTATCTCTATAGATCTTGATGCTCAATATGTAAGCAGCTTCACCGAGGTCTTTCATTGAAAAACTCCTTTCAAACACTCCTTTATGCTTTCCAGAAAATTCTACATCATTTTCGATCAACAACATGTCATTCACATATACTTATCAGAAAGGCTGTAGTGCTCCCACTCACTTTCTTGTAAATACAGGCTTTATCGTAAGTCTGTAAAAAACTATATGCTTTGATCAACTCATCAAAGCATATATTCCAACTCCGAGATGCTTGCACCAGTCCATAGATGGATCGCTGGAGCTTGCACATTTTGTTAGCACCTTTAGGATCGACAAAACCTTCTGGTTGCATCATATACAACTCTTCTTTAAGAAATCCATTAAGGAATGCAGTTTTTGACATCCATTTGCCAGATTTCATAAAATATTGCAATTGCTAATATGATTCGGACAGACTTAATCATCGCTATGAGTGAGAAAATCTCATCGTAGTCAACACCTTGAACTTGTCGAAAACCTTTTGCGACAATTCGAGCTTTGTAGATAGTAACACTACTATCAGCGTCCGTCTTCCTCTTGAAGATCAATTTATTCTCAATGGCTTGCTGATCATCGAGCAAGTGAACCAAAGTCCATACTTTGTTCTCATACATGGATCCCATCTCAGATTTCATGGCCTCAAGCCATTTTGCAGAATCTGGGCTCATCATCGCTTCCTCATAGTTCGTAGGTTCGTCATGGTCTAGTAACATGACTTCCAGAACAGGATGACCGTACCACTTTGGTGCGGAACGTACTCTGGTTGACCTACGAGGTTCGGTAGTAACTTGATCTGAAGTTTCATGATCATCATCATTAGCTTCCTCATCAATTGGTGTAGGCATCACGGGAACGGTTTTATGTGATCAACTACTTTCCAATTCAAGAGAAGGTACAATTACCTCATCAAGTTCTACTTTCCTCCCACTCACTTCTTTCGAGAGAAACTCCTTCTCTAGAAAGGATCCATTCTTAGCAACGAATATCTTGCCTTTCGGATCTGTGATAGAAGGTGTACCCAATAGTTTCTTTTTGGGTATCCTATGAAGATGCATTTCTCCGATTTGGGTTCGAGCTAATCAGGTTGAAGCTTTTTCACATAAGCATTGCAGCCCCAAACTTTAAGAAACGACAGCTTAGGTTTCTTACCAAACCACAGTTCATACGGTGTTGTCTCAACGGATTTAGATGGTGCCCTATTTAACGTGAATGCAGCTGTCTCTAATGCATAACCCCAAAACGATAGCGGTAAATTAGTAAGAGACATCGTAGATCGCACCATATCTAAAAAAGTGCGGTTACGACGTTCGGACACACCATTACGCTGTGGTGTTCCTGGTGGCATGAGTTGCGAAACTATTCAGCATTGTTTCAAATGAAGACCAAACTCGTAACTCAAATATTCACCTCCACGATCAGATCGTAGAAACTTTATTTTCTTGTTACGATGATTTTCCACTTCATTCTAAAATTCTTTGAACTTTTCAAAAGTTTCAGACTTATGTTTCATCAAGTAGATATACCCATATCTGCTTAAATCATCTGTGAAGGTCAGAAAATAACGATACCCGCCGCGAGCCTCAACACTCATCAGACCGCATACATCGGTATGTGTAATTTCCAATAAGTCAGTGGCTCGCTCCATTGTTCCGGAGAACGGAGTCTTAGTCATCTTACCCATAAGGCATGGTTCGCAAGCATCAAGTGATTCATAATCAAGTGATTCCAAAAGCCCATCTGCATGGAGTTTCTTCATGCGCTTTACACCAATACGACCTAAACGGCAGTGCCACAAATAAGTTGCACTATCATTACTAACTTTGCATCTTTTGGCTTCAATATTACGAATATGTGTATCACTACGATCGATATTCAATAAACCATTTACATTTGGTGTATGACCATAGAAGGTTTTTATTCATGTAAACAGAACAACAATTATTCTCTGACTTAAATGAATAACCGTATTGCAATAAACATGATCCAATCATATTCATGCTCAACGCAAACACCAAATAACATTTATTTTGCAATAAACATGATCCAATCATATTCATGCTCAACGCAAACACCAAATAACATTTATTTTCCAATAAACATGATCCCAAAAATAGAGGGAGTGTGCGATGGTGATCTTTATCAACCTTGGAATCTCTTCCAACACACATCGTCACCTCGTCCTCAACTAGTCTCTGTTCATTTTGCAACACCTATTTCGAGTTACTAATCATAGCAACTGAACCGGTATCAAATACCTAGGGGTTACTATGAACACTAGTAAAGTACACATCAATAACATGTATATCACATATACCTTTGTTCACTTTGCCATCCTTCTTATCCGCCAAGTATTTGGGGTAGTTCCGCTTCCAGTGACCATTTCCTTTGCAGTAGAAGCACTCAGTTTTAGGCTTGGGTTCAGCTTTAGGCTTCTTCACGGGAGTAGCAACTTTCTTGCCATTCTTTTTGAAGTTTCCTTTTCATTCCCTTGCCCTTTTTCTTGAAACTAGTGGTCTTGTTAACCATCAACACTTGATGTTATTTCTTGATTTCTACCTTCGCTGATTTCAGCATCGCGAAGAGCTTGGGAATCATTTTCATCATCCCTTGCATATTATAGTTCATCACGAAGTTCTACTAACTTGGTGATAGTGACTAGAGAATTCTGTCAATCACTTATCAAGCGATTGTAGTACTCAGACATTCTGAGCACATGCTCACTGGTTGAGCTATTTTCCTCCATCTTGTAGGCAAAGTATTTGTCAGAGGTCTCATATCTCTCGACACGGGCATGAGTTTGAAATACCAATTTCATCTCTTGGAACATCTCATATGCTCCGTGGCGTTCAAAACATTTTTGAAGTCCCGGTTCTAAGCCGTAAAGCATGGTGCACTAAACTATCAAGTAGTCATCATATCGAGCTTTGTCAAACGTTCATAACGTCTGCATCTGCTCCTGCAATAGGTCTGTCACCTAGCGGTGCATCAAGGACATAATTCTTCTGTGCAGCAATGAGGATAATCCTCAGATCACGGACCCAGTCCGCATCATTGCTACTATCATCTTTCAACTTAGTTTTCTCTAGGAACATATAAAAAACATAGGGGAGCTACAACACGAGCTATTGATCTACAACATAGATATGCAAAAAAACTATCAGGACTAAGTTCATGATAAATTAAAGTTCAATTAATCATATTACTTAAGGACTCCCACTTAGATAGACATCCCTCTAATCATCTAAGTGATCACGTGATCCAAATCAACTAAACCATGTCCGATCATCACGTGAGATGGAGTAGTTTTCAATGGGGAACATCACTATGTTGAGCATATCTACTATATGATTCATGCTTGACCTTTCGGTCTCAGTGTTCCGAGGCCATATCTGCATATGCTAGGCTCGTCAAGTTTAACCCGAGTATTCTGTTTGTGCAAAACTGGCTTGCACCCGTTGTATGTGAACGTAGAGCTTATCACACCCTATCATCACGTGGTGTCTCGGCACGACGAACTTTCGCAACGGTGCATACTCAGGGAGAACACTTCTACCTTGAAATTTAGTGATAGATCATCTTATAATGCTACCGTCGAACTAAGCAAAATAAGATGCATAAAGGATAAACATCACATGCAATCAATATAAGTGATATGATATGGCCATCATCATCTTGTGCCTTTGATATCCATCTCCAAAGCACCGTCATGATCACCATCGTCACCGGCGCGACACCTTCATCTCCATCGTAGCATCGTTGTCGTCTCGCCAACTATTGCTTCTACGACTATCGCTACCGCTTAGTGATAAAGTAAAAACAATTACATGGCGATTGCATTGCATACAATAAAGCGACAACCATATGGCTCCTGCCAGTTGCCGATAACTCTGTTTACAAAACATGATCATCTCATACAATAAAATATAGCATCATGTCTTGACCATATCACATCACAACATGCCCTGCAAAAACAAGTTAGATGTCCTCTACTTTGTTGTTGCAAGTTTTACGTGGCTGCTACGGGCTGAGCAAGAACCGTTCTTACCTACGCATCAAAACCACAACGATTTTTCATCAAGTGTGCTGTTTTAACCTTCAACAAGGACCGGGCGTAGTCATACTTGATTCAACTAAAGTTGGAGAAACTGACACCCACTAGCCACCTGTGTGCTAAGCACGTCGGTAGAACCAGTCTCGCGTAAGCGTACGCGTAATGTCGGTCTGAGCCGCTTCATCCAACAATACCGTCGAATCAAAGTATGACATGCTGGTAAGCAGTATGACTATTATCGCCCACAACTCCTTGTGTTCTACTCGTGCATATAATATCTACGCATAGGCCTGGCTCGGATGCCACTGTTGGGGAACGTAGTATTCAAAAAAATTCCTACGATCACGCAAGATCTATCTATGTGATGCATAGCAACGAGCGGGAGAGTATGTCTACGTACCCTTGTAGACCGAAAGCGGAAGCGTTAAGTAACGCGGTTGATGTAGTCGAACGTCTTCGTGATCCAACCGATCAAGTACCGAACGCACGGCACCTCCGCGATCTGCACACGTTCAGCTCAGTGACGTCCCACGAACTCTTGATCCAGTTGAGGTCGAGGGAGAGTTCCGTCAGCACGACGGCGTGGCAACGGTGATGATGAAGTTACCGGCGTAGGGCTTCGCCTAAGCACTACGACGATATGACCGAGGTGTGTAACTGTGGAGGGGGGCACCGTACACGGCTAAGAGAAACTTTGATGTCCTATTGGGGTGCCCCCTGGCCACGAATATAAAGGAGGGGAGGGAAGAGGTGGCCGCCCAAGGGGGGCGCGCCAGGTGTGGGGAATCCTACTAGGACTCCCCAGTCCAAGTAGGATTCCCCTCCTCTTTCCTATTCCTAGTAGGAGAAGGAAGGAAGGAGGAAGAGGGGAGAAGGAAGGAGGGGGGCGCCGCCCCCTCCTAGTCCAATTCGGACCAGCCCATGGGGGGGCGCGCGGCCACCCCTTGAGGCCCTTCTCTCCTTTCCCGTATGGCCCATTAAGGCCCACTACTTCCCCCGGCGAATTCCCGTAACTCTCCGTTACTCCGAAAAATACCCGAATCACTCGGAACCTTTCCGATGTCCGAATATAGCCTTCCAATATATCGATCTTTACCTCTCGACCATTTCGAGACTCCTCGTCATGTCCGTGATCTCATCCAGGACTCCGAACTATCTTCGGTCATCAAATCACATAACTCATAATACAAATCGTCATCGAACGTTAAGCGTGCGGACCCTACGGGTTCGAGAACTATGTAGACATGACCGAGACACATCTCCGGTCAATAACCAATAGCGGAACCTGGATGCTCATATTGGCTCCTACATATTCTACGAAGATCTTTATCGGTCAAACTGCATAACACCATACGTTGTTCCCTTTGTCATCGGTATGTTACTTGCCCGAGATTCGATCGTCGGTATCATCATACCTAGTTCAATCTCGTTACCGGCAAGTCTCTTTACTCATTCTATAATGCATCATCCCGCAACTAACTCATTAGTCACATTGCTTGCAAGGCTTATAGTGATGTGTATTACCGAGAGGGCCCAGAGATACCTCTTCGATACATGGAGTGACAAATCCTAATCTCGATATATGCCAACTCAACAAACACCATCGGAGACACCTGTAGAGCATCTTTATAATCACCCAGTTACATTGTGACGTTTGATAGCACACTAAGTGTTCCTCCGGTATTCGGGAGTTGCATAATCTCATAGTCATAGGAACATGTATAAGTCATGAAGAAAGCAATAGCAACAAACTAAACGATCATAGTACTAAGCTAACGGATGGGTCTTGTCCATCACATCATTCTCTAATGATGTGATCCCGTTCATCAAATGACAACACATGTCTATGGCTAGGAAACTTAACCATCTTTGATTAACGAGCTAGTCAAGTAGAGGCATACTAGGGACATTCTGTTTGTCTATGTATTCACACATGTACTAAGATTCCGGTTAATACAATTCTAGCATGAATAATAAACATTTATCATGATATAAGGAAATGTAAATAACAACTTTATTATTGCCTCTACGGCATATTTCCTTCACCTTTATCACCATATTTATTTGTTATGTGTGCAGAGGGTTTATCTAGTGCTTTGGCTCATAAAGAGGAGGTTCATGGCATTAAAGGCATTCGGGTGCGCACAAATGCACCATCAGTCTCCCATTTAATAATTGATGATGATTCACTAATCCTTATGAATGCAGATATGAATAATCCAATTTCATTAAGGTAGGTATTGGATGAATATTTTGCATGTTCTGGACAAATGACGCGTGAAGGGAAATGTAGTATCTATTTTTATTCAAATTGTGAATGTGGAGGTTAGGGCTCATGTTTGTTCGAAATTGAACACAATGATGGAATCTATCTCTGACACATATCTTGGGCTACCATCTATCATTGGTTTAGACCATAGTGATAGTTTATCTCAGCTCATTGGAAGAGTTGTGAATCGACTTAGAGGTTGGAAGGAAACATTGTTGTCCTTAGGGGGAAGCACATACTTTTGAAATAAAATATCCAATCTATCCCGGTTTATGCCATGGCTATTTCTAAAATTCCGAAGAAAGTACGCAAAGAAATAGTTGATGCAATGTTGCCCTTTTCTTTGGGGGACATGGAGGCAGAGAAGAAAATGCATTGGCTAGCTTGGTGGGGAATATGCCTTCCAGATGACAAGGGAGGTGTGGGGTTCTGAGACCTCCAAGCCTATAATTTAGCCATGCTACAGAAGCAAAGTTGGCGAATGATAACCCATCCGGACACTCTTTATGTTACTGTCTCCAGAGTAAAGTACTTTCCTGAGGGAAACATTTTGAATGCATGACCAAAAAAGGGATCATCTTTACCTGGGAGAATATCTTCACTTGTTTGTGAACGTTTAGAGGGGCCATATTTGGAGAGTTGGTTCTGGTGAGAAACTAAATATCTGGGAGGATCACTAGGTACCTTCTAGTCCAACAAGAATGATCCAGACAAGGAAAGGTAACATGCTACGAAGAACGGTGGATGAGTTGATTGATCCCATTGTAGGAGCTTAGGTTGAGGAACTTGTTAGGAGTATTTCCTTCTAATTGATATAGAAAGAATTTTCAAAATTCCCCTCTCAGTGCACGTAAATGAGAATTTTGTGGCATGGCATATGACCGTGTGACACTCATTTTCTTTCCGGTCCACTTAGTACTCAGAATGGTAACACTAGTTTGGCCCAAAAATTATTAGTGGTGAAGGGACCTCGAATGTCAACTTTGTTTGTTCGGATGTGTGAAAGTTGGAAGTCCCAAGTAAGATAAAAATCTTCATCCAACAAGCTCTCAAAGGTGATGTTCCTGGCAGGGCATTCCTCTCTTCCAGGCACATCAAAGTTTCACCGCTGTCCTATTTGTCGTTCTGTGCCTGAAGATATTTGCCATTTGATGTTTACTTGTACACAAGCCTGACAAGTTTGGAAGGCCCTTTGCCTTGATTTAGTCATTGATCAAGCATTGGCGGTGGACCGGTCATGCTCTGTCGTTTTGGTAGAAATCCTCATATGGCGAAAGAGGAAGTCGCTGGTGTTAGGGCAGCTTGGTGTGCAAGAAATAGTGGATGTGGCTTCTTGGTTTATATGGTGGGAAAGGCGAGAAGAAAGGAAAGGCGAGAATGTTTGGCCTTTTAGCTTAGCTTTTGCCATTCAAGCACTAATGGTAGATTATGCAGAGAAGTCTCCTCAGGAGCGGCTGAGAAGAGTAGGCTGGCAGAAAGCCCCTGGTAGAATTGACAAGGTGAATAGTGATGCATATTTTATTGAAGATGGTACAAGACCAATGGTTGTTGTAATGACTAATAGCCACGAGAAAACAGTTGTTGGTGTTGCGGAACACTTCAATTATGCCTCCGATGTTGCATCAGCAGAAGCAATGGCACTTTGCCTTGGTCTTCAGCTGGTACGAGATATGGGATGCTCAAGAATCAATGTGGAGTCAGACAGTATAGACCTCATCACCACTTGCAATGGAGGTTCAGAGATATTGCCATTCTATGTTGCTATTTTTTGTGATGCTTTCCAAGTTGCACATAAGAAATCGTCAATTCAGTTCAGCCATTGCCCTAGGGAAGCAGATAACTTGTCACATGTTCTAGCTAGACATGCTCATGACTCTAAAGTAATGTTCTGGTGGGTTGATATTCCACCTAGCTTTCCATTACCGCACGTACTGAATGATGTAACTTCGTTAAGTTTGCAATAAAGTGCAACGAGGCTTTCCCTTTAAGAAAAATATGCAAATAAGAGGCCGAGCTAGATTGTTATGTGTACTTCTCCAGCCTGCCATAGCCTTCACGACCCCCGTGTCCATGAGGGTTGATACGGAAAATAAAAGGAAATGGGATAAACAAGGGAGAACTAACAAGCGAACTCAATGTGTTCTATTCCCGCGTAAAATATGTATTTCAGATCTCGCATTATATTCAAGTATGAAAGCTATTATCTGGGCTATGATTCCCTTTTTGCTTCCTCCTTGAGTCTTCCTCTTTGGCGCACTACTTTCAACCATTATTTTCATTTTTTTTCTTATTCTACGATGTTTTTCCTTTTTCTTGCATAAGTTTTTGTTACAAATATGCGGTGAACAGTTTTCCATACATATGCAATGAACATTTTTTTAGAAATATGTGATGAACATTTCTTTTAGAAATATTTGGATGGACATTTTGTCACGTATGCGGAGAATATTTTTAAATACAGATGAAAATTCTTTACATATAATGTGCATATTTTTTTCAATTATACGTTGAATATTTTGGAAATACATGGTTAAAGTTTTTTAATTACACGATGAACATTTTCAAATATGTGTTCAACACTTTTTTAAATACACGATGAACGTTTATTCAAATAAGTTTTGAACAGTTTTTCAAATATCTGTTTAAAACCATTTTGAATACATGATGTTGGCGGCCAGGGCTTTTGGATCCATCGCACAGCAAGGGGCGCGAGCTAGAATGTACTCTGTACTGTATGGAAGGAAATGAGGGAATGGCTGTGAGCCTGTGACTGGATTGGACCGAGAGGCTGGATATATATAGCAGCGTGGGTAGGTGGGAAGAGGGGCTAGGGTTCAGGGAGAATGGTAAACTAGGAAAGAAATAAACTCGGCAGAATTGGATGGAAGTAATTTTCCGCGTATGATTTCATCTCCGCGCGGGAAGAGATAGGGATCCAACGTCAGCGTCAACGTCAGTGTCGTGATTTCAGTCATTTCGATCAGGTCTCTCGGCCCAGATTGATCCCAGCTTGGATGGGCCAAAGCCCTTTTATTTTAAGAATTCCGTACAGGGTAATTTGACAAAATGTTCAAACTGTTTAGGCCAACGTCACTTAAGAAATTCTTCGTTTCTTCCTTTTCTATTTTTTTTTTTGCTTTTGTTTCTCTATTTCTCTTTTGTTTTAAGGAAATTACAAGGATGCATTTTGGAGATTAGTGAGTATCTGTGTTTTTAAGGAAATGTTCATAATTAAATATATGTCCATGTGTTTAAAAAATGTTCACACAATTTGAAAATAAAAATGCCATGTCTTAAAAAAATGTCGTTGTAATATTAATGTGTTGACACATTTTTTTAAATAACGTGTTTTTCATAAGAAATGTTTATGCTCATATGCTACTGGTGTCACAAACATCCTCGTGCGATGGCCATTGTTCTAGGACTAGACTAAAAACCCTTAGAATGAAAAGTGAGCGTCAACAAGTTGCACATGACAACCGCCACTATGCATGTAGTTACAGAAAATGCATCTGCATATGGGCCACTGCTCGCCTTAATATTCCTTGCTCAGTCATCAAGGACCGCAGCCCACCGACACAATGATCAGCGGAGGCTGTCGTCACCTTGACTAGACCTCACAAGCATGTCATCATGCTAGCTAGATTGGCTGAGGTGGCCAGCCCTTGCTTGGCCACCTCGACCACCTCGCTACCATGGCCCGAACTGCCTGTGAAGATGAGGTGATGCCCATCATTTCATCAGTGAATTCTGGCGCCGCAAGCACCGTATCTAGAAAAATCTAAGATAAGTAATTTAAGACGGAGGTAATACAATTGTACCATGCCATCTTAAAAAAGTGCACTATATCATCCGGCGTGCTACCTTCGGAAGTGTTTATCATTCGACTATTGTGGGTTGTAAGCTGCGCTCACCTACGCTACAGTCGCATCGCACGTGGGCCTTGTCCTGGCTTTTCGTTTCGAGGGTGCCTGGTCTAGGCATTTAGTTTGATGCTGGCAGTAGCCACTATGGGAAAAATACATGTTGCCTAGTTTTTGGATGCAAGTCGAGTGTAAATTATCGTTCAGTCAGCGTAGGACATCGTGAGCCGAGTTCTCTGGAGAAACCACACGGCAACCAGTTGTGGCTCGGCTTATCTTCATACAAGCGAATACCATCCAAAAACAACTGGTTTCTACACAAATCTCGACATATTATGAGGAAAGCATTCGGCTTATGCCAAGGGCTCCGGATAAACAACAGCCGCCATGTGGCCGTCCTCCGAGCCTTTACCGGCTTAGTGACGGCGGCCCCTGCAGGCTGAGTGTGTATTAACAGCCCAATCGGCTTATATATGCAAGTGGAGTATCCGATAATATACACTAAGCTCACAACGGTAACGGTCACATCGCACGTGGGCCTAGCCTGGCCATTTAGTGTGACCCTAGAAGTAGCACTATCGCTCGTGCAGTTGGAAGTTTGTCACAAGCCGTAAGACCAACGTCACTTAAGAAATTCTCTGTTTCTTTACTTCTTTTAACTTTTTTGTTTTTTCCTTTTTTATTGTAGGTAAAATACAATAATTGATTTTGGAGATATGTGAGCAATTTTTTTAGATGTCCATATACATTTAAAACGTGTGTGACTCCCAATGCAACGGACGTGAGACTAATTCTCTCTACACATACCAACAAGGTAACCTGCCTTCGAAGAGTGAGGTGGTAGAGGTAGAGAGAGGAAAGAAAGAAACAGATGCGAGAAAGGGCAGAAGACGAGGAAGACTGGAGGATGAAGAAAAAAATTCAGGTGTGAAGAATTTTTGCTTCACACTCGGCAGGAAAAAAAAGTTCAACGTGTGTTATTTGACCAAAATATTCATCAACAGATATTTGAAAAGTTATTCAACACATATTTGAATAAATGTTAATCGTGTATTTGAGCAAGTGTTCAACACATATTGATGTTCATTGTGTATTTCAAAAATGTTAAGTGCGTATTTCAAAAAATATTCAACATATATTTCAAAACATATTCACTATATATTTGAAGAATTCTATTTGTATTTAAAAACTATTCACCCTGTACTTGAAAAAATGCCAATCGCATGTTTCTAAAAAAATATTCATCACATATTTCCAAACAATTGTTCATTGCATATTTTCGGAAAAAAATGTGCATCACATATTTGTAAAAAACTTGTGCATAATAAAAATGTTCATCATCTTCACGTGATCATGCTTGTGCTTCGATGCCGACCCGAAGGCCACTGGTCACACTACCGCTGCCACAGCTTCAGCTTGCACCACGGGCGCCACCACCACACTAGAGATCCCCTTCCCTGGCATACTTTAGGGATATCCCCGAACCCTTTGAGAATTCGTAGCACCCGGACGAGGGTTGTGGGGACGGCTTCTCACCATCCTCAGCGGCAATGGCGGGGTCGGCTCCCCATTCGCTAGGGATGGGCAAGTTGTTGAGTCCAACCTTGGTCATCGCTGCAGAATACAGAATGAAGCAACTGACGTGAGGCTGACCTGCCTAGGAAGTGAGTGGAGAATGAGCGTATCAGGAGGAAGACCAGAGGATGAAGTTTTCAATGATGTTGTTTTTGTGATATATAACTTATACTACCTCCATCCTGTTTTACTAGTCCCCTCGTATTTTGGGTCATATTTTGACCTTGATTTTAACTAATGAAATACACTAAGTTATACGTAAGAAAATATATATCAATGGAAACTACTTCAAATACGAAACCAACAATATCATTGGAAACTACATTGAAATATGTGGTCAAATTTTGACCCAAAATATGATAGGGACTAATAAACCCAGGCGGAGGTAGTATTTTGCTAGTTAAATGAATGTCAAATTTGATACAAAACAAGAGGGCACCAATAGATATTAATTTTCTGCGTGAGTACTACACATCGCGTTAGGTCGTCACAATCACTTTTGTTGTATATAATTTATTAGCTTTTATTTTCTACCTCAAGCCACTCCCAACACAAGCTCTTGATGTACTCTCCTTGAAAACCTTAGATTTACAGTTTTCCTAAATTTCAGTCTAATATTCTCAATTGGCCTTAAATTCAATTTTCCGTCCATCCAATCTACAGATGCGCATCTCAACTATAGTATGGCGTTTGCGTGGTGGTTTTAACTTTTTTTTCAAAAAAAGGAAACCAACCTAGGGTCCTCTCCTCTGTCTTGTGCATTGATTTATCCGTCTCGGTCAAGGAGGGGTTAACACTCGTTCATATCATATTGTCAGGATCTCCGACCACTCCAGTGCCCGCCTACAGCGACCTCAGTTGCCATCCCGTGCGACGACCATCGTTTCTTTGTTCTTTTCCCGCTGTCGAACTGATGTGAGCTTGTGTCCTCAATTTGTCTCCTCCTCAGTCCATGATGGTGGCCACCGCGGCATACGGCCCGAGGCGCAGTGACCTCAGGCTCATAGCAGTGGCCCACACTTAATCTTCCTCTCCGTTTGTCCACTTTACACTACCAGGGAAAACCCTAGTAGTAGCGCTGGTTTTTTGCCTACCAGTAGCCCGGGTGGCCGCGCTACTACTACGGCGATACAGCTAACTTATAGCAGTAGCGTTGGTTGGACCAGCGCTACTGCTATAGCTACTTAGCAGTAGCGGAGGTCAGACCAGCGCCACTGCTACATAGCTGTAGCGCTGACCCCCTACCCACGCTGCTAACTTGCCCGCGCTACTGCTTCTTGCTAACCAGCGCTACTGCCAGTGTTACACATAATTTTTTTCTGGTATGTATTTGCGCTGTATTTATACATGTTTTATACATTAGTCTAATCATATCATAAACATACAATATGCTCATCATATCATACACATAATAGTCTCATCATATATCATCACATCATCCAACACAAATGATGCCGTCTCTCATCATAATCTCGATATAGTGATACAAGTTAAGTGACATGTCTCGAATACAAGCAACTGCAAGTTTCATCATCATATAGCGATACAAGTTCATCACATACACATGTTTCATCATCTATATCTAAACTAAGATATAGAAGAGAAGAGCGATCACTATGAGCAAGAGCACGATAATGTAGTAGTTCTTGAGGCGTCGGTTCCGATCCCTCTCTCGCGCTAACGTGAACCTCAAGTAACTATCTTTCGCTTCGGCTCTGCTAGCGAACCCTCTCTGGCTGCCGCCCGGGAACCGGTACACCTGGGCCTGACACTCTGACCACTCGTCATACACTACTGGAACCTTGCCTATGTACACGGCGTAGCACTTATTCGCCATCGATGATCTATATACCTGCATCATCACATGATGAATTCGTTGATAATATGCAACATAATATAGTTGAGCAACACGAAGAGACAGAGTTAGCAAAAATAGAAGCAACATATCATAAACATAAATAACAAAGTTCATCGTACCCAAACTAATTAACTAGAGTGTTCTACGCTAGTTGAGGAGGACGGTTTAATTACATCACAAAGTTTTGTCATGCATAAATTCAAAGTTTCATCATAGAGAAAGTAGTGACTAAACGAACACATTGTCATATATCGTCAATCACTCCAACAAGTCATGCCGTCCATCCAAATCGAGACACTGGGTCATCTGCACTTATACCAAAACATAAGTTCCTTGCGTCATCTGCAAACTCCGGCCACTTACTCTTGATTTTTCTCCACTGCGACCAATCAGCGGGTACTCTCAACATCCCGTCTTTCTTACGGTCTTCTTTGTGCCATCGCAACAACTTGGCATGCTCTTTGTTTTGGAACAAACGTTTCAACCATGGTATTATAGGAGCATACCACATCACCTTGGCAGGAACCCTCTTCCTGGGGCGCTCGCCCTCAACATCACCAGGGTCATCGCGTCTGATTTTATAGCGCAATGCACCGCATACCGGGCATGCATTTAAATTCTCGTACTCCTCACCGCAGTAGAGGATGCAGTCATTAGGGCATGCATGTATCTTCTGCACCTCTAATCCTAGAGGGCAGACAGCCTTCTTTGCTTCGTACAAACTGTCGGGCAATTCGTTGTCCTTTGGGAGCATCTTCCTTAACATTTTCAGTAACTTTTCAAATCCCTTATCAGATACACCATTCTCTGCCTTCCATTGCAGCAATTCCAGTGTGGTACCCATCTTTTTCTTTTCATCTTCGCAATTTGGGTACAAATTTTTTTTGTGATCCTCTAACATGCCCTACAACTTCAACTTCTTCTTTTCACTTGCGCAGTTTCTCTTTGGATCAGCAATGGCCTGACCATGATCATCAGCGGGCTCATCTGATGCCTCTTCTTCAGCTTCCTTCCCCATTGTAGTACCATCATATTCGGGGAACATAGGATAGTTGTCATCATCCTCTTCTTCTTCATTGTCCTCCATTATAACCCCTCTTTCTCTGTGCTTGGTCCAACAGTTATAGCCGGACATGAAACCGGACTGAAGCAGGTGGCTGTGAAGGATTTTTTAGGTAGAGTAATTCCTATCATTCTTACAGACACCACATGGACAAGACATAAAACATTTCCTCTTGTTTGCCTCAGCTGCACGCAGAAAACTATGCACGCCATTAATGAACTGGGGAGAGCGTCAGTCACCGTACATCCATTGCCGGCTTATCTTTATTACACAACATCGAAAAGACCAAATTAATACAAGTTCATACATAAATTTTATACACACTTATTCTCATAAAACAACATACAACTACCTAGCTAAAGCATTTAAATGCAACAACAAATGCGAACGAAATTGCAACTAAGGTAATAATTGATCTAACAACATAATGATATCAAGCCTCTTTATTAATGGCATATTTTCTCACCTTTCTAGTCTTCAGGCGCATTGCATCCATCTAGATCTTGTGATCATCGACGACATCGGCAACATACTACTCCAATTTCATCTTCTCTTCTTCAATTCTTTTCATTTTTTCTTTTAAATACTCGTTTTCCTTTTCAACTAAATTGAACTTCTCAACAAGAGGGTCGGTTGCAATTTCCGGTACACATACCTCCTAGATAAAAATATCTATGTCAACTTGATGGGCATAATTGTCATAAACACGAAATAAAACAAATAGTTATAAAAGATAATATACCACATCCGAATCATAAACCGGATGAGGGCCGACGGGGACGGAAATCAAAACCATGGCACTATATATAACAAACAATCATACAAGTAAGAAAATTATACAAGTAACTATCCAAATCATAAAAATAAGATTTTTTTTACAAAAAGGATAAGAAACAAGAGGCTCACCAATGTGGTACCGGCGACAGGACGGCGCGGGCGATTGACGGCAGTGAGGACGGGGACGAGAAGGCACTAAGTAAACCACAACTACACATATGCAAACTAAGAAGTTAATTTGAGCTCAAATTGCATATAAATCAAATAAACTCCCACATAATTACTCCCAAACTAAAACCCACAAATCACTATACCTAGAGAGCATGAAACGAGCTAAACTAGCAATGAGAGATGAAAGGATGAAGTTGCTAACCTTTTAGAACCCTTGGATAGATGGGGTGCCTCCAATCTTGACAAATCTTGGCAAAAAAATGGAGGATGAGCTCAAGCTAGGGGAAGGAAATAGAGAGGAGAGAAAGGAGAGCTTTGGCTCGGGCTGGATGAAGAATCTATATATAGGGATATCTTTAGTCCTTGTTGGTGATACCAACCTGGACTATAGGTCCATCTCTAGTCCCGGTTGGTGATACCAACCGGGACTAAAGGTGCTCGCAGTAGTCCCGGTTGGTATCACCAACCGGGACTATAGGTCCCATTTGATCCGGGACTAGAGTTGGCCGTGCCCCCATCTGCTCCTAGCCGTTGGAACCGGAACTAATGATCACATTAGTCCCGGGCCCAAACCTGGCCAGGACTAATGCTCCGGATCAAAGGTAGGTTTTCTAATATGTTTGTCCAAAACCTTTGTCTAGTATATCATATAGAACATCAGAATGTATTAAAACAGTTTTTTTACTTTACCCATGCAAATATTAGTCACACAAACCAGCATTAATACGTCTTGTGGACAATATTACTCCACATAGAGAACGGACAACCGAAGACCACACTACAAACAGAACATCGGATTGTATCCATGTAATTTAGCAGATCACTCTTTTAGCAGATAAAACATCACTACGTGCATTACATTCAAAGTCCAATCTAAATGCATGGGACACTAATCTATTCACTAATATCCACAAGATTAATCTCAACACTTTTTTTAGAAATGTAGAACAAACACACACACTCATAAAAACACATGTACACCCACCCATATCAAAACAGACGCATGCAAACCGTACCTTTATGAGCACCTCTAAAATGTTGATCCAGAAGATATTGAGATTGAAAAACTCGCCACATGTGCCTCATAGCTGATAGCCTAGAATAATTGCACGAAAATGTCAGTGAAGGAAATATGCCCTAGAGGCAATAATAAAGTTGTTATTTTATATTTCCTTATTCATGATAAAGGTTTATTATTCATGCTAGAATTGTATTGATCGGAAACTTAAATACATGTGTGAATACATAAACAAACACCGTGTCCCTAGTGAGCCTCTACTTGACTAGCTCGTTGATCAAAGATGGTTAAGGTTTCCTAACCATGGACATGAGTTGTCATTCGATAACGGGATCACATCATTAGGAGAATGATGTGATGGACAAGACCATCCGTTAGCTTAGCATAATGATCGTTCAGTTTTATTGCTATTGCTTTCTTCATGTCAAATACATATTCCTTCGACTTTGAGATTATGCAACTCCCAGATACCGGAGGAATGCCTTGTGTGCTATCAAACATCACAAAGTAACTGGGTGATTATAAAGATGCTCTACAGGTATCTCCGAAGGTGTTTGTTGAGTTGGCATAGATCGAGATTAGGATTTGTCACTCCGAGTTTCGGAGAGGTATCTCTGGGCCCTCTCGGTAATACACATCATAAGCTTGCAAGCAAACGACTAAGGAGTTACTCACAAGGTGATGTATTACAGAACGAGTAAAGAGACTTGCCGGTAACAAGATTGAACTAGGTATAGAGATACCGACGATCGAATCTCGGGCAAGTAACATACCGATGACAAAGGGAATTACGTATGTTGACATAACGGTTCAACCGATAAAGATCTTCGTAGAATATGTAGGAGCCAATATGAGCATCCAAGTTCTGCTATTGATTATTGACCGCAGAGGTGTCTCGGTCATGTCTACATAGTTCTCGAACCCGTAGGGTCCGCATGCTTAACGTTCGTTGACGATATTGTATTATATGAGTTATGTGATTTGGTGACCGAATGTTGTTCGGAGTCCCGGATGAGATCATGGACATGACGAGGAGTCTCAAAATGGTCGAGAGGTAAAGATTGATATATAGGACGATGGTATTCGGACACCGAAAGTGTTTCGGAGGGTACCGGGTACATATCTGGTCACCGGAAGGGGTTCTGGGCACCCCCCGGCAAAGATATGGGCCTTATGGGCCAAAAGGGGAAACGCACCAGCCACCAGAGGCTGGTGCGCCCCCCATATGGGCCGAACCAGGGGGAGAAGGAAAGAGGGGAAGAGGAAGGAAAGGGGGGGGGATTCGGCCTCCTCCTTCCCTTTCTCCCCCTCCTCTTTCCTTCCACCTCCGGTAAATAAGGAATGGGGGGGGCGCTGGCCTAGGAGGAACCCAAGTAGGATTCGGTCCTACTTGGGGTGCCTCCTGGCCTCTCCGCTCTCCCTCCCACCTATATATATGTGGGGGAGGGGGGGCGCCCCTAGCACACACCAGACAATTGCCTAGCCGTGTGCGGCGCCCCCCTCCACCGTTTACTACCACGGTCATATTTTCGTAGTGCTTAGGCGAAGCCCTGCGGAGATCACTTTGTTGGGGAACGTAGTATTTCAAAAAAATTCTTACGATCACGCAAGAACTATCTAGGAGAAGCATAGCAACGAGCGGGAGAGTGTGTCCACGTACCCTCGTAGACTGAAAGCGGAAGCGTTTAGTAACGCGGTTGATGTAGTCGAACGTCTTCGCGATCCAACCGATCCAAGTACCGAACGCACGGCACCTCCGTGATCTGCACACGTTCAGCTCGGTGACGTCCCTCGAACTCTAGATCCAGCTGAGGCCGAGGGAGAGTTTCGTCAGCACGACGGCGTGGTGACGGTGATGATGAAGTTACCGACGCAGGGCTTCGCCTAAGCACTACGACAATATGACCGAGGTGTGTAACTGTGGAGGGGGGCACCACACACGGCTAAGACAAATCTTCTCTTGTGTCTCTATGGGGTGCCCCCTGGCCACGTATATAAAGGATGGAGGGAGGAGGAGGCCGGCCCTCATAGGGCGTGCCCAAGGTGTGGAGTCCTACTAGGACTCCCTAGTCCTAGTAGGATTCCACCTCCCACATGGAATAGGAAAAGGGGAAGGGAGAAGGAGAAGGAAGGAAGGGGGCGCCCCCTTTCCCTAGTCCAATTCGGACCAGTCCATGGGGAAGGGGCGCAGCCACCCTTGAGGCCTTTCTCTCCTTTCCCGTATGGCCCATTAAGGCCCAATACGAATTCCCGTAACTCTCCGGTACTCCGAAAAATACCCGAATCACTCGGAACCTTTCCGATGTCCGAATATAGCCTTCCAATATATCGATCTTTACCTCTCGACCATTTCGAGACTCCTCGTCATGTCCGTGATCTAATCTGGGACTCCGAACTATCTTCGGTCATCAAATCACATAACTCATAATACAAATCGTCATCGAACGTTAAGCGTGCGGACCCTACGGGTTCGAGAACTATGTAGACATGACCGAGACACATCTCCGGTCAATAACCAATAGAGGAACCTAGATGCTCATATTGGCTTCTACATATTCTACGAAGATCTTTATCGGTCAAACCGCATAACAACATACGTTGTTCCCTTTGTCATCGGTATGTTACTTGCCCGAGATTCGATCGTCGGTATCCTCATACCTAGTTCAATCTCGTTACCAGCAAGTCTCTTTACTCGTTCTGTAATGCATCATCCCGTAACTAACTCATTAGTCACATTGCTTGCAAGGCTTATAGTGATGTGCATTACCGAGAGGGCCCAGAGATACCTCTCTGATACACAGAGTGACAAATCCTAATCTCGATCTATGCCAACCCAACAAACACCATCGGAGACACCTGTAGAGCATCTTTATAATCACCCAGTTACGTTGTGATGTTTGATAGCACACAAGGTGTTCCTCCGGTATTCGGGAGTTGCATAATCTCATAGTCAGAGGAACATGTATAAGTCATGAAGAAAGCAATAGCAATAAACTTAACGATCATTATGCTAAGCTAACGGATGGGTCTTGTCCATCACATCATTCTCCTAATGATGTGATCCCATTCATCAAATGACAACACATGTCTATGGTCAGGAAACTTAACCATCTTTGATTAACGAGCTAGTCTAGTAGAGGCTTACTAGGGACTCGGTGTTTTGTATATGTATTCACATTGTATCAAGTTTCCGGTTAATACAATTCTAGCATGAATAATAAACATTTATCATGATATAAGGAAATATAAATAACAACTTTATTATTGCCTCTAGGGCATATTTCCTTCACACTTCACCATCACCGTCATCACGCCGTCGTGCTGACGACGGAACTCATCTACTACCTCGATGTCTTGCCGGATCAAGAAGGCGAGGGACGTCACCGAGCTGAACGTGTGCAGAACTCGGAGGTGCCGTACGTTCGGTACTCGATCGGTGGAGAGCGAAGAAAGTTTGACTACATCAACCGCGTTGTGAAACGCTTCCGCTTATGGTCTACGAGGGTACGTAGACACACTCTCCCCCTCGTTGCTATGCCTCTCCATGGATAGATCATTGCATGTGTGTAGAATTTTTTTTCTTTTCCATGCAACGTTTCCCAACAGTGGTATCAGACCCAGGTCTATGCGTAGATGATATGCACGAGTAGAACACAAAGAGTTGTGGGCGGTGATAGTCATACTGCTTACCACCAACGTCTTATTTTGATTCGGCGGTATTGTAGGATGAAGCGGCCTGGACCAACCTTACATGTCCACATACATGAGACCGGTTCCACCGACAGACATGCAACTAGTTTTGCATAAAGGTGGCTGGCGGGTGTCTGTTTCTCCTACTTTAGTTGAATCGAATTTGACTACGGCCGGTCCTTGAGGAAGGTTAAAATAGCAAATTTGACGAAACACCGTTGTGGTTTTGTGCGTAGGTAAGAACGGTTCTTGCTAGAAGCCCGTAGCAGCCACGTAAAACTTGCAACAACAAAGTAGAGGACGTCTAACTTGTTTTGCAGGGCATGTTGTGATGTGATATGGTCAAGACATGATGTGATATACGTTGTTGTATGAGATGATCATGTTTTGTAAGTTATCGACAACTGGCAGGAGCCTTATGGTTGTCGCTTTATTGTATGAAATGCAAACACCATGTAATTGCTTTACTTTATCACTATGCATTAGCGATAGTTGTAGGAGCAATAGTTGGCGAGACGACCATGACGCAACAATGGAGATCAAGGTGTCGAGCCGGTGACGATGGAGATCATGACGATGCTTTGGAGACGGAGATCAAAAGCACAAGATGATGATGGCCATATCATGTCATATATTTTGATTGCATGTGATGTTTATCTTTATGCATCTTATTTTGCTTAGGACGGCGGCAGCATTATAAGATGATCCCTTCACTAAATTTCAAGGTATAAGTGTTCTCCCTGAGTATGCACCGTTGCGACAGTTCATCGTGTTGAGACACCACGTGATAATCGGGTGTGATAGAATCTACGTTCACATACAATGGGTGCAAGACAGTTTTGCACATGCGGAATACTTGGATTAAACTTGACGAGCCTATCATGTATAGACATGGCCTCGGAACACTGGAGACCGAAAGGTCGAACGTCAATCATATAGTAGATATGATCAACATAGAGATGTTCACCATTGATGAGTACCCCATCTCACGTGATGATCGGACATGGGTTAGTTGATTTGGATCACGTATCACTTAGATGACTTTAGGGATGTCTATTTAAGTGTGAGTTCTTAAGTAATTTGATTAATTGAACTTAATTTATCATGAACTTAGTCCTGATAGTATTTGCATATCTATGTTGTAAGATCAAAAGCTCGCGATATAGCTCCCCTATATTTATTGATATGTTCCTAGAGAAAACTAAGTTGAAAGATGATAGTAGCAATGATGCGGACTGGGTCCGTGATCTGAGGATTATCCTCATTGCTGCACCGAAGAATTATGTCCTTGATGCACCGCTAGGTGACGGACCTATTGCAGGAGCAGATGCAGACGTTATGAACGTCTGGCAAGCTCGGTATGATGACTACTTAATAGTTTAGTGCACCATGAGTTACGGCTTAGAACCGGGACTTCAAAAACGTTTTGAACGCCACAGAGCATATGAGATGTTCAAAGAGCTGAAATTGGTATTTCAGACTCATGCCCCTGTCGAGAGGTATGAGACCTCTGACAAGTATTTTGCCTACAAGATGGAGGAGAATAGCTCAGCCAGTGAGCATGTGCTCAGAATGTCTGGGTACTACAATCATTTGAATCAAGTGGGAGTTAATCTTCCAGATAAGATAGTGATTGACAGAGTTCTCTACTCACTATCACCAAGCTACTAGAACTTCATGATGAACTATAATATGCAAGGGATGACGAAAATGATCCCCAAGCTCTTGGCGATGCTGAAATCGACGAAGGTAGAAATCAAGATAGAGCATCAAATGTTGATGGTTATCAAGACCACTGGTTTCAGGAAAAAGGCAAGGGAAAGAAAGGGAACTTCAAGAAGAATGACAAGCAAGTTGTCACTCCCGTGAAGAAGTCCAAAGCTAGACCTAAGCCTGAAACTGAGTGCTTCTACTGCAAAGGAAATGGTCACTGGAAGCGGAACTGCCCCAAAAACTTGGCGGATAAGAAGGATGGCAAAGGGAACAATGGTATATTTGATATACATGTTATTGATGTGTACTTTACTAGTGTGCATAGTAGCCCCTGGGTATTTGATACCGGTTCAGTTGCTAAGATTTGTAACTCGAAACAGGAGTTGCAAAATGAACAAAGATTAGTTAAGGGCAAGGTGACGATGTGTGTTGGAAGTGATTCCAAGGTTGATAAGATCACCATCGCAGACTCCCTTTACTTTCGGGATTAATGTTGAGCCTAAATAAATGTTATTTGGTGTTTGCGTTGAGCATGAATATGATTGGATCATGTTTATTGCAATACGGTTAATCATTTAAGTCAAAGAATAATTGTTGTTCTGTTTACATGAATAAAACCTTCTATGGTCTTACACTCAATATAAATGGTTTATTGAATCTCGATCATAGTGATACACATATTCATAATATTGATGCCAAAAGATACAAAGTTGATAATGATAGTGCAACATGTTTGTGGCACTGCCGTTTAGGTCATATTGGTGTAAAGCGCATGAAGAAACTCCATGCAGATGGGCTTTTGGAATCACTTGATTATGAATCATTTGATACTTGTGAACCATGCCTCATGGGCAAGATGACTAAAACTCCGTTCTCCGGAACAATTGAGCGAGCCAATGACTTATTGGAAATAATACATACCGATGTATGCGGTCCGATGAGTGTTGAGGCACGCGGCGGGTATCATTATATTCTAACCTTCACAGATGATTTGAGCAGATATGGGTATATCTACTTAATGAAACACAAGTCTGAAATAGTTGAAAAGTTCAAAGAATTTCAGAGTGAAGTGGAGAATCATCGTAACAAGAAAATAAAGTTTCTACGATCTGATCGCCGAGGCGAATATTTGAGTTACGAGTTTGGCCTTCATTTAAAACAATGTGGAATAGTTTCACAACTCACGCCACCTGGAACACCATAGCGTAATGGTGTGTCCGAACGTCGTAACCGTACTTTATTAGATATGGTGCAATCTATGATGTCTCTTACCAATTTACCACTATCATTTTGGGGTTATGCATTAGAGACAGCTGCATTCACGTTAAATAGGGCACCGTCTAAATCCGTTGAGACGACACCATATGAACTATGGTTTGGCAAGAAACCTAAGCTGTCGTTTCTTAAAGTTTGGGGTTGCGACACTTATGTCAAAAGGATTCAGCCTGATAAGCTCGAACCCAAATCGAAGAAGTGCGTCTTCATAAGATAACCTAAGGAAACAATTGGGTACACCTTCTACCACAGATCCGAAGCAAAATCTTTGTTGCCAAGAATGAAACCTTTGTAGAGAAGGAGTTTCTCTCGAAAGAAGTGAGTGGGAGGAAAGTAGAACTTGATGAGGTAATCGTACCTTCTCTTGAACTGGAAAGTAGCACATCAGAGAAATCTGTTCCCGTGATGCCTACACCAACTAGAGAGGAAGCTAATGATGATGATCATGAAACTTCAGATCAAGTTACTACTGAACTTCGTAGGTTGACCAGAGCACGATCCGTACCAGAGTGGTATGGTAATCCTGTCCTGGAAGTCATGTTACTAGACCAAGACGAACCTACGAACTATGAAGAAGCTATGATGCGCCCTGATTCCGATAGATGGCTTGAGGCCATGAAATCTGAGATAGGATCCATATATGAGAACAAAGTGTGGACTTTGGTGGACTTGCCCGATGATCGGCAAGCCATTGAAATAAATGGATCTTCAAGAGGAAGACGGACGCTGATGGTAATGTTACTATCTACAAAGCTTGACTTGTCGCAAAAGGTTTTCGACAAGTTCAAGGAGTTGACTACGATGAGACTTTCTCACCCGCAGTGATGCTTAAGTCTGTCCGTATCATGTTAGCAATTGCCACATTTTATGATTATGAAATCTGACAAATGGACGTCAAAACTGCATTCCTTAATGGATATCTTAAAGAAGAGTTATATATGATGCAACCAGAAGGTTTTGTCGATCCTAAAAGTGCTGACAAAGTGTGCAAGCTCCAGCGATTCATCTATGAACTGGTGCAAGCATCTCGGAGTTGGAATATACGCTTTGATGAGGTGATCAAAGCATATGGTTTTATACAGACTTACGGTGAAGCCTGTATTTACAATAAAGTGAGTGGGTGCTCTGTAGCATTTCTGATATTATATGTGGATGACATATTGTTGATTGGAAATGATATAGAATTTCTGGATAGCATGAAAGGATACTTGAATAAGAATTTTTCAATGAAAGACCTCGGTTGAAGCTGCTTACATATTGGGCATCAAGATGTATAGAGATAGATCAAGATGCTTGATAAGACTTTCAATGAGTACATACCTTAACAAGATTTTGAAGGAGTTCAAAATGGATCAGCCAAAGAAAAAGTTCTTGCCTATATTGTAATGTGTGAAATTGAGTAAGACGCAAAGCCCGACCACGGCAGAAGATAGAGAGAGAATGAAAGTCATTCCCTATGCCTCAGACATATGTTCTATAAAGTATGCCATGCTGTGTACCAAACCTGTTGTGTACCTTGCCATGAGTTTGGTAAGGGGGTACAATAGTGATCCAGGAGTAGATCACTAGACAGCGGTCAAAAGTATCCTTAGAGGACTAAGGAAATATTTCTCGGTTATGGAGGTGATAAAGAGTTCGTCGTAAAGAGTTACGTCGATGCAAGCTTTTACACCGATCCAGATGACTTTGAGTCTCAATCTGGATACGTATTGAAAGTGGGAGCAATTAGCTAGAGTAGCACCATGCAGAGCATTGTAGACATAGAAATTTGCAAATATACATACGGATCTCAATGTCACACCTTAGTACTCTTTGGGTGTTAATCACATGGCGATGTGAACTAGATTATTGACTCTAGTAAACCCTTTGGGTGTTGGTCACATGGCGATGTGAACTATGGGTGTTAATCACATGATGATGTGAACTATTGGTGTTAAATCACATGGTGATGTGAACTAGATTATTGACTAGTGCAAGCGGGAGACTGAAGGAAATATGCCCTAGAGGCAATAATAAAGTTGTTATTTTATATTTCCTTATTCATGATAAAGGTTTATTATTCATGCTAGAATTGTATTGATCGGAAACTTAAATACATGTGTGAATACATAAACAAACACCGTGTCCCTAGTGAGCCTCTACTTGACTAGCTTGTTGATCAAAGATGGTCAAGGTTTCCTAACCATGGACATGAGTTGTCATTCGATAACGGGATCACATCATTAGGAGAATGATGTGATGGACAAGACCCATCCGTTAGCTTAGCATAATGATCGTTAAGTTTATTGCTATTGCTTTCTTCATGTCAAATACATATTCCTTCGATTATGAGATTATGCAACTCCCGGATACCGGAGGAATGCCTTGTGTGCTATCAAAGATCACAACGTAACTGGGTGATTATAAAGATGCTCTACAGGTATCTCCAAAGGTGTTGGTTGAGTTGGCATAGATCGAGATTAGGATTTGTCACTCCGAGTTTCGGAGAGGTATCTCTGGCCCTCTTGGTAATACACATCATAAGCTTGCAAGCAAACGACTAAGGAGTTAGTCATGAGGTGATGTATTACGGAACGAGTAAAGAGACTTGCCGGTAACGAGATTGAACTAGGTATAGAGATACCGACGATCGAATCTCGGGCAAGTAACATACCGATGACAAAGGGAATTACGTATGTTGTCATAACGGTTCAACCGATAAAGATCTTCGTAGAATATGTAGGAGCCAATATGAGCATCCAGGTTCTGCTATTGGTTATTGACCGGAGAGGTGTCCCGGTCAAGTCTACATAGTTCTCGAACCCGTAGGTTCCGCATGCTTAACGTTCAATGACGATATTGTATTATATGAGTTATGTGATTTGGTGACCGAATAATGTTCGGAGTCCCGGATGAGATCACGGACATGACGAGGAGTCTCAAAATGGTCGAGAGGTAAAGATTGATATATAGGACGATGGTATTCGGACACCGGAAGTGTTCCGGAGGGTACCGGGTACATATCGGGTCACCGGAAGGGGTTCCGGGCACCACCCCCCCCCCCCCCGGCAAAGTTATGGGCCTTATGGGCCAAGAGGGGAAAAGCACCAGCCACTAGTGGCTGGTGCGCCCCCCATATGGGCCGAACCAGGGGGAGAAGGAAAGAGGGGAAGAGAAAGGAAAGGGGGGGATTCGGCCTCCCCCTTCCCTTTCTCCCCCTCCTCTTTCCTTCCCCCTCCGGTAAATAAGGAGGGGGGGGCGCCGGCCTAGGTGGAACCCAAGTAGGATTCGGTCCTACTTGGGGCGCCTCCTGGCCTCTCCGCTCTCCCTCCCACCTATATATATGTGGGGGAGGGGGGCGCCCCTAGCACACACCAGACAATTGCCTAGCCGTGTGCGACGCCCCCCTCTACCGTTTACTACCTCGGTCATATTTTTGTAGTGCTTAGGCGAAGCCCTACGGAGATCACTTCACCATCACCGTCACCATGCCGTCGTGCTGACGGAACTCATCTACTACCTCGACGTCTTGCTGGATCAAGAAGGCGAGGGACGTCACCAAGCTGAACGTGTGCAGAACTCGGAGATGCCGTACGTTCGGTACTCGATCGGTGGAGCGCGAAGAAAGTTCGACTACATCAACCGCGTTGTGAAACACTTCTGCTTACGGTCTACGAGGGTACGTAGACACACTCCCCCCCCCCCCCCCCCTCGTTGCTATGCATCTCCATGGATAGATCATTGCGTGTGCGTAGAATTTTTTTTGTTTTCCATGCAACGTTTCCCAATAGTTAACACCCATGCCAAGTCTAGGACTTGAAGCCAAGTTGGTTTCCACCACTATGAAGCTATCCATCCGAGCTCAGTTCATGGTCAACTAGTTCTTTTATTTTATGATATTCTAGACTACTAATTTTTCACAATAATTAATATGTTTTATTCACTTGCGATTATAATTAATCATGGTACATGCTATATCTATATGGCAAGCTAAACCCATTAACACACAAACGGCCTAACCTACAGCACAAATTGTGCCAGCATTGATGATTGTTTTCTTCAATATGCAATACACAACAAAAACTTATAATGAAGTGTTTTAACCAAACTCAATTTTTTGAACGACAAAATTATACCCGAAACTTCTTGGATGTAATTGATTCAATTTACGCATGTAACATAGAGGGTGAAATATATACAAGTAAATTATCAAGCAAGAGGAGCACAAGGAAATGGTGCATGGAAATGAGCTAGGAATAATTGTAAATGATGGAGAGAGTGACAAATGACGATGAAAATCGAAAGACCAATATATGTTAAAAAAATGTGAAGAAAGATGCATAATCTTCAAAAAAAATTGATGACAAGCCACATATGTTTGTTGTACTAACTAGATCGTTCCCTAGGACGGAAGGAACATAAAAAAGTTGTGAAGTATATAATCATTAGCAATGCTTCTAGGTGTTGAAATGTTTTCATGTGGATAACGATGTTGCATAATTATTGAATCACAACATATACTTATGACTATATTACCAGTGGCCAACTAGACTATCTGATGGAAATGAGTAAGACAAAGCCTAACCATAGATTAAGGTAATTGGGCCCATGTTATTCCATAATGCCAGAACTTCTAAACTCGGGGAACAATATTCTATCATTCAGGCCTCCCCTCATACATTCATTACAACATAATGCTCTCCTCTAGGCCCATCAAGGTGAGGACACATGTTGTCAATGTTTCCAGATGACGATTTGAGTTCTACCACAACACATATAATCAAAAGTCTATCTTTATTGCAAAGTCATATGACCTTTAACAATAGACTTTCTCCCACGTCCACGAGAACATTGTGGAAATACTCGCCAGATATCATCATCAGCAACATGATCAGTGGTATATGAATATGTATATCCATATGTAGGATCATTCGGAGTCCGGGGAGGTGGGAGGTGGCGAGTGAACATATTATTGAAACAACTTTCACGAACTAGACTGGTCCGAAATTTAGTTCTTCCAATTTCAAGCTTAGCTAGGTTTCTTAAAAAAAACATGGGCATGCAAGTCGATGAAGGAGTGAGGGATTGAAGCCAACTTGAAATAAGGGACTAAGTTATAGAGATTGTAAACACTCACTACTGCAGTTAGGTCCTACGCAAAAGGTTTAAACCCCCTTTCATTAACATAGTTTCGAACTGTCGCCTTGCAATGGTGTGCGCTAGCGGGGCGGGGGGGGGGGGGGGGGGGGCCCATCCAATGATAAAGTATAACCTTGTGTGATACCGCTAGACCAACCTCTGGGCCTTCTTCGCCGCTCGGTCGATCCCATTGGGGCTCTCTTGTGTCCCATCAATGCATCGGCATTGGAGACAATGGGGCAACTAGGCCATGATGTTGTGCCTCTTATCGTGAGCACCGCCAACTACAAGGTCCTAGCCTGCCTCGAGCAGGGAAACCATCATATGATAGAACACCTCATGATGGATGCCCTTGCACACCAACAAGAGGAATCAATGGACCTTCGTGTCCCTATGGAGCCCAGTATTGTGACGCTCAATCCACCCAAACGGGTGGCAACATGCCATAGGCTCAGAGTACCCTTTGGTTCTGGCTATTTTGCTGATGCAGGATGAAGGCATCGGTCGCCCACAGGATCGTAGTGTGATGATGTTTTGAAGTCGACATCTAGGATAATGGCGGAAACGGTGCTTGCGGCGCTGGAATTCACCGAGGAAATGATGGGCATCACCTCATCTTCACAGGCAGTTCGGGCCTTGGTAGCGAGGTGGTCGAGGTGGAAGAGCAAGGGCTGGCCACCTCAGCCAATCTAGCTAGCATGATGACATGCTTCTGAGGTCTAGTCAAGGCGACGACATCCTCCGCTGATCATTGTGTAGGTGGGCTGCGGTCCTTGATGACTTAGCAAGGAATATTAAGGCGAGCAGTGGCCCAAATGCAGATGCATTTTCTGTAACTACATGCATAGTGGCGGTTGTCATGTGCAACTTGTTGACGCTCACTGTTCATTCTAAGGGTTTTTAGTCTAGTCCTAGAACAATGGCCATCGCACGAGGATGTTCGTGACACCAGTAGCATCATCCAATACTGATTAGCATAAACATTTCTTATGAAAAACATGTTATTTAAAAAAATGTGTCAACACATTAATCTTACAACGACATTTTTTTAACACATGACATTTTTATTTTCAAATTGTGTGAACATTTTATAAATGCATGGACATATAATTATTTATGAACATTTCCTTAAAAACACAGATACTCCAAAATGCATCCTTGTAATTTCCTTAAAACAAAAGACAAATAGAGAAACAAAAGCAAAAAAATTAAAATAGAAAAGGAAGAAATGAAGAATTTCTTAAGTGACGTTGGTCTAAACAGTTTGAACATTTTATCAAATTATGCTGTACGGAATTCATAAAATAAAAAGGCTTTGGCCCATCCAAGCTGGGATCAATCTGGGCCGAGAGACCTGATCAAAATGACTGAAATCACGACACTGACGTTGACTCTGACGTTGGATCCCTATCTCTTCCCGCTCGGAGATGATATCATATGAGGAAAATTACTTCCATCCAATTCTGCCGAGTTTACTTCTTTCCTAGTTTACCATTCTCCCTGAACCCTAGCCCCTCTTCGCACCTACCCACGCTGCTATATATATCCAGCCTCTCCGTCCAATCCGGTCACAGGCTCACAGCCATTCCCTCCTTTCCTTCCATACAGTACAGAGTACATTCTAGCTCGCGCCCCAGGCTGTGCGATGGATCCAAAAGCCCTGGCCGCCAACATCATGTATTCAAAATGGTTTTAAACCGATATTTGAAAAACTGTTCAAAACTTATTTGAATAAACGTTCATCGTGTATTTAAAAAAGTGTCGAAGACATATTCAAAAATGTTCATCGTGTAATTAAAAAATTTAAACCATGTATTTCCAAAACGTTCAACGTATAATTGAAAAAAAATATTCACATTATATGTAAAGAATTTTCATCTGTATTTAAAAATATTCCCCGCATACATGGAAAAATGTCCATCGAAATATTTCTAAAAGAAATGTTCATCACATATTTGTAAAAAAATGTTCATTGCATATGTATGGAAACTGTTCACCGCATATTTGTAACAAAAACTTATGCAAGAAAAAGGAAAAACATCGTAGAAGAAGAAAAAAAAAGAAAAAAAATGGTTGAAAGAAGTGCGCCAAAGAGGAAGACTCAATGAGGAAGCAAAAAGGGAATCATAGCCCAGATAATATCTTTCATACTTGACTATAATGAGAGATCTGTAATACATATTTTACGCGGGAAAAGAACACATTGAGTTCGCTTGTTAGTTCTCCCTTGTTTATCCCATTTGCTTTTATTTTCCGTATCAACCCTCGTTGACAGTGAGGTCGCGAAGCCTATGGCGGGCTGGAGAAGTACACATAACAATCTAGCTCGGCCTCTTATTTGCATATTTTTCTTAAAGGGAAAGCCTCGTTGCACTTTATTGCAAACTTAACAAAGTTACATCATTCAGTACATGCGGTAATGGAAAACTAGGTGGAATATCATCCCACCAGAACATTACTTTAGAGTCATAAGCATGTCTAGCTAGAACATGTGACAAGTTATCTGCTTCCCTAGGGCAATGGCTGAACTGAATCGACGATATCTCATGTGCAACTTGGAAAGCATCACAAAAAAATAGCAACATAGAATGTCAACATCTCTGAACCTCCATTGCAAGTGGTGATGAGCTCTATACAGCCTGACTCCACATTGATTCTTGAGCATCAAATATCTCGTACCAGCTGAAGACCAAGGCAAAGTGCCATTGCTTCTGCTGATGCAACATCTGAGGCATAATTGAAGAGTTCCGCAACACCAACAACTGCTTCCTCGTGAATATTATTCACTACAACATCCATTGGTCTTGTACCATCTTCAATAAAATATGCATCACTGTTCACCTTGTCAATTCTACCAGGGGCTTTCTGCCAGCCTACTCTTCTCACCGGCTCCTGAGCAGACTTCTCTGCATAATCTACCATTAGTGCTTGAATGGCAAAAGCTAAGCTAAAAGGCCAAACGTTCTCGCCTTTCCTTTCTTCTCTCCTTTCCCACCATATAAACCAAGAAGCCATGTCCACTATTTCTTGCACACCAAGCTGCCCTAACACCAGCGACTTCCTCTTTGGCCATATGAGGATTTCTACCAAAACGACAGAGCGTGACCGGTCCACCGCCAATGCTTGATCAATGACTAAATCAAGGCAAATGGCCTTCCAAACTTGTCAGGCTCATGTAAAAGTAAACATCAAATGGTGAATATCTTCAGGCACAGAACGACAAATAGGACATAGCGGTGAAACTTTGATGTGCCTGGAAGAGAGGAATGCCATGCCAGGAATAGCACCTTTGAGAGCTTGCCGGATGAAGATTTTTATCTTACTTGGGACTTCCAACTTTCACACATCCAACCAAACAAAGTTGACATTCGAGATCCCTTCACCACTAATAATTTTTGGACCAAACTAGTGTTACCATTTTGAGTACTAAGTGGACCGAACAGAATATGAGTGTCACACGGTCGTATGCCATGCCATGAAATCCTCATTTACGTGCACTGAGACAGGAATTCTAAAAATTCTTTCTATATCAATTGGAAGGAAAATACTCCTAACAAGTTCCTCAACCCAAGCTCCTATAATGGGATCAATCAACTCATCCACCGTTCTTCGTAGCATGTTCCCTTTCCTTGTCTGGATCATTCTTGTTGGACTAGAAGGTACCTAGTGATCCTCCCAGATATTTAGTTTCTCACCAGAACCAACTTTCCAAATATGGCCGCTCTAAACGTTCGCAAACAAGTGAAGATATTCTCCCAGGTAAATATGGTCCCTTTTTTGGTCATGTATTCAAAATATTTCCATCTGGAAAGTACTTTGCTCTGGAGACAATAACACAAAGAGTGTCTGGATGGGTTATCATTCGCCAACTTTGCTTCTCTAGCATGGCTAAATTATAGGCATGGAGGTCTCAGAACCCCACAGCTCCCATGCAATATGGAAGGCATATTCTCCACCAAGCTAGCCAATGCATTTTCTTCTCTGCCTCCATGTCCCCCAAACAAAAGGGCAACATTGCATCAGCTATTTCTTTGCATACTTTCTTCGGAATTTTAAAAATAGCCATGACATAAAATGGGATAGATTGGATATTTTCTTTCAAAAGTATGTGCTTCCCCCTAAGGACAACAATGTTTCCTTCCAACCTTTAAGTCGATTCACAACTCTTCCAATGAGCTGAGATAAACTATCACTATGGTCTAAACCAACGATAGATGGTAGCCCAAGATATGTGTCAGAGATAGATTCCATCATTATGTTCAATTTCGAATAAACATGAGCCCTAACCTCAACATTCACAATTTGAATAAAAATAGATACTACATTTCCCCTCACGCGTCATTTGTCCAGAACTTGCAAAATATTCATCCAATACCCACCTCAATGAAATTGGATTATTCATATCTGCATTCATAAGGATTAGTGAATCATCATCAATTAGTAAATGGGAGACTGATGTTGCTTTTCTACCCACCCGAATGCCTTTAATGCCATGAACCTCCTCTTTATGAGCCAAAGCACTAGATAAACCCTCTGCACACATAACAAATAAATATGGTGATAAAGGGTCCCCTTGTTGGAGCACCCTTGTGGTGGTCAATTCCTCTGTTTTGATGGAAATATGCCCTAGAGGCAATAATAAAGTTGTTATTATTATATTTCCTTATTCATGATAAAGGTTTATTATTCATGCTAGAATTGTATTGACCGGAAACTTAAATACATGTGTGGATACATGAACAAATACCGTGTTCCTAGTGAGCCTCTACTAGACTAGCTCGTTGATCAAAAGATGGTTAAGGTTTCCTAACCATATACATGAGTTGTCATTTGATAACGGGATCACATCATTAGGAGAATGTTGTGATGGACAAGACCCATCCGTTAGCTTAGCATATGATTGTTCAGTTTATTGCTACTGCTTTCTTAATGTCAAATACATGTTCCTTCGACCATGAGATCATGCAACTCCCGGATACCGGAGGAATGCCTTGTGTGCTATCAAACGTCACAACGTAACTGGGTGATCATAAAGATGCTCTACGGGTATCTCCAAAGGTGTCTGTTGAGTTGGCGTGGATCGAGATTGGGATTTGTCACTCCGAGTATCGGAGAGGTATATCAGGGCCCTCTCGATAATACACATCATAAGAAGCTTGCAAGCAAAGTGACTAAGGAGTTAGTTAGGAGATACTGTATTACGGAGCGAGAAAAGAGACTTGCCGGTAACGAGATTGAACTAGGTATAGAGATACCGACAATCGAATCTCGGGCAAGTAACATACCGACAGACAAAGGGAATTACGTATGTTGTCATAAGGTTCGACCGATAAAGATCTTCGTAGAATATGTAAGAACCAATATGGGCATCCAGGTCCCTCTATTGGTTATTGACCGGAGAGGTGTCTCGGTCATGTCTACATCATTCTCGAACCGTAGGGTCCGCACGCTTAACGTTCGTTGACGATATAGTATGATATGAGTTGTGTGATTTGGTGACCGAATGTTGTTCGGAGTCCCGGATGAGATAACGGACATGACGAGGAGATCCGGAATGGTACGGAGGTAAAGATTGATATATAGGATGATGCTATTTGATCATCGAAAAGGTTTCGGGATGTACGAGGTATTCATCGGGTCACCGGAAAGCGGTTTCGGGAGGCCTACGGGGAGTATATGGGCCTAATGGGCCAAGGGGAGGCACACACCAGCCCACAAGGGGCTGGCGCGCCCTCTCCCTGGCCGCCGGCCCTAGGGAAGGAAAAGGGGGAGGGCTAGCCCCTCTTGCCTTCCCCTCCAGATGGGAGAAAGGAAGGGGGGCACCCCTCCTGCCTTCCCCCCGCGCGCTTGAGAAGGCAAGGGGGGGCGCGGCCAGGGCAGGCGCCCAAGGTGGCCGCCGGCCCCTTGGGGAAACCATGGGCTGCCTCCCCTCCTCCCCCGACCTATATATATGTGTGGAGGGAGAGGGGCAACACACACCACGATTCCCTAGCCGTGTGCGGCGCCCCTCTCCCTCTAGTTCAACCTCGGTCATATTTTCGTAGTGCTCGGCGAAGCCCTGCGGAGATAGTTGCATCACCACCGTCACCACGCCGTCGTGCTGCCAGAACTCATCTACTACTTTGCCCATCTTGCTGGATCAAGAAGTTGAGGACATCATCGAGCTGAACATGTGCTGAACGCGGAGGTGCCGTACGTTCGGTACTTGATCGGGCGGATCATGAAGGTGTATGACTACATCAACCGCATTGATAATCGCTTCCGCTAATCGGTCTACGAGGGTACATAGACACACTCTCCCCTCTCGTAGCTATGCATCTCCATGGATAGATCTTGCGTGTGCGTAGAATTTTTTTGTTTTCCATGCAACATTTCCCAACATGTTTCTTGGTCATTATACTTCACTCGATATTTCACCAAAGAAACACAAGCCACTTAGAGCTCCACAAACTCGTCCTGGAATCGCAGTATTCCGTCAGCCTCTCCAAGAATTTTCATTCCACACAGTCATAGGCTTTGTGCATATCAAGCTTTACAACACAATACCCCTCATTTCCTTTCTTTTTATTCTTTATAGTATGACTACGGTCATAATCTAGGAATATATTATCCATAATGAGATGGCCTGGAACAAGAGCACTTTGCAGTAGGGAAAAATTATCATCAAGACATAGCTTAAGTGAAAAGCAGTCACCTTATAAATCACCTTATAAAGCACATTGCAAAGACTTGTCGGTCTATATTGGGTGATCCTATCCGGGTTGTCCACTCTTAGGATTAGAACAATGACCTCCATATTTCAGGAATAGTCTTCTTTTAAACAGCATCAAGAACTTTTGCAATTAAAGCATCACCAAGAATGTTCTTTAAAGAAAATAGCATGCAGTCCATCTGCAATGGGAGCTTTCATATCACCAATAGAAAAAAGTGTTTCTTTACCACTTCAGGAGTATATGGTTTAAGTAGAGCTTCATTCATCTGCGTCGTCACCCTCGGATTAACATTTTCAAGTAAACTGGGGTCCGGACCGTCTATCTCAGTGGAGAACAGGCCTTCATATTGGGAAATTAGCGGGCTTAAGTATGATGTACCCTCCTGTCAAACGCCTTGATCACCCTTTAGCTTGTTCATCTGGCTCCCTCCATAAAATCTATAGGGCGAGGACACATATTTCTATCATGTTTCCCTCCATAATACTTCTATGGTCTTCTCACGGCAAATGGCCCCATGATGGCCATGGTTGCTATTTACAACAGAAATTTGAAAATAATGGTAAAATAAAATGGGCGATCCATCCACAAAATGTCGCTACCCCATAAATTATTCCACCATCTAATCTTTTTTTCCAAGCATAGACTTCTCACAGATTTCCTGTAGAAATAGATAATCTAATTGCATCTCTAGAACAAGTAGGGAGAAGCAACTAAAAGCATCAGTTTGGCCACAAAACTATCCCTGAATTGGCTGGGCTACATTGGTTTACCTACATATGGGAAGTTGTAAGCACAATGGAGCAAACAATAATGAAAAAACTGCCCAAAAAATAATGTGGGTAGGAACAACTTTACACAGTGTAGCAAGCAATATGTGGCATTGTGATGCGATGGAAATTGAAACCTCTTGATCCGTGAAAATCTGATCATAGATCTTGTCGGCCGCTAGATCCACCTGTTGGCCTTCTTCGCCGCTCCGTTCGATCCATTGGGGCTCTCTTGTGTCCCATCAATGCATCGGCATCACAGACAATGCGGTAACTAGCCCATGATGTTGTGCCTCCTATCATGAGTGCCGCCAACGACAAGGTCCTTGCCTGCCTTGAGTAGGGAAACCATCCCATGACAGAACACCTCATGAAGGAGGCCCTTGCACACCAAGAAGAGGAATCAATGCACCTTCGTGCCCCTGGGGAGCCTGATCTTGTGACCCTCACTCTACCCAAACGGGTGGCAACATGCCACAGGCTCAGAGTACTGTATGGTTCAGGTTGTTTTGCTGATCTGAGATGAAGGCATTGGTCAGTCATAGGCTTGTAGTGTGATGATGCTTCAGACACGACAGTAGGATAATGGCAGAGCCGGTACTTGCAGTGCCGGAATTGGCTGAGGAAATGGTGGGCATCACCTCATCTTCAAAGGAAGTTCAGGCCTTGGTAGCGACGCTGGTCGAGGTGGCCGAGCAAGGGCTGGCCACCTCGGCCAATTTGGCTAGCATGATTACATGCTTGTGAGGTCTAGTCAAGGCAGCGACAGCGACAGCCTCCGCTGGTCATTGTGCCGGTGCTCTGCGGTCCTTGATGACTGGGCAAGGAATATTAAGGTGAGCGATGGCCCATATGCAGACGCATTTCTGTACCTACATGCATAGTGGCGGTCATTATGTGCAACTTGTCGGTGCTCACTTTTCATTCTAAGGGTTTTTAGTCAAGTCCTAGAACAATGGCCATCACCCGATGATGTTCGTGGCCCCAGTAGCAGCATTCAATACTGATGAGTATAAACATTTCTTATGAAAACACATTATTTACAAAAAATTGTGTCAACACATTAATATTACATTGACATTTTTTTGAACAAATGAACATTTTTATTTTGAAATTGCATGAACATTTTATAAATACGTGGACATATATCTAATTATGAACATTTCCTTGAAATGCATGAATTTTATTAAATTACATGAATATATTCTTGAAAATATACCAGTAAAATTTTAAAGTAGATTGTTGTTTTACAAAAATATCCGAATTAGTTTTACATGTGAACTGTTTCTAAAGTTGCATGAACATTTTTATTAATATGTGAATGCCTTTTTTGTTTAGATGGACATTATTTTGAAATGCACAAATTAATTTATAGTTACATGAATTTGTTTTAAATACCGGAGCACCATTTTGAAGTACATGAAGTTATTTTTTTAAATGTGGAAACCTTTTGAAAGTATGTGCACATTTAAAAACATAGATACTCACCTATCTGCAAAATGCATCCTTGTAATTTCCTTAAAATAAAAGAGAAATAGAGAAAGAAAAAAATAGAAAAGGAGGACATTTTGAACATTTTATTAAAGTATGCTTTACGGAATTCTGAAAATAAAAGGGCTTCGGCCCATCCAAGCTGGGATCAATCTGGGCCGAGTGACCAGATCGAAATGACTGAAATCACGATGCTGACGTTGATGCTGACGTTGGATCAATATCTCTTCCCGCGCGGAGGAAATTATACGCGGAAAAATTACTTCCTTCCAAGTTTTCCTGAGTTTACTTCTTTCCTAGTTTAGCATTCTCCCTGAACCCTAGCCCCTCCTCCCACCTACCCACGCCGCTATATATACCCAGCCTCGCAGTCCATTCCAGTCACAGCCAGTCAGCCTCTCCCTCCTTTCCTTCCATTCAGTTCATTCCAGCTCGCTTCCCAGGCTGTGCGATGGAGCCCAAAGCCCTGGCCGCCAAGGAGGAGGAGGAGCTCGTCGAGCAACTCTGCAGCGACCTCACCTGCGCTTGCGCCCACCCACATCCTCCCCCAACCGACGGCGCAGCCGCCGCCGTCCCCAACAACCCCTCTGACCCTGCTCCTGCTGTCGTCAACCTGTCTCCCACGGGGTTCCTCGCCACCCTCCGCCAAGCCGCCGTGGACGCATCGTCCGTCATCGGCGAGTTCACCCGCGCCAGGCTTCTTAGCTTCTCCCGCGCGTTCGCCCGGGGCTGGGGCCCCGCTGGCCCCGGCAGGTACGAGCGTCGCTCCATCCAGGAGCTCGTTGACGACAGGATCTTCCCCGACCTCAACCTGCCAGCCGAAGATGACCCGGAGGAGCAGGAGAGGAGGCACAAGCGCAACGTTTCCTCCTCCAATCTCGACGGTGCCATCCCCAGGCCAAGTAAGAGGAAGAGAAGCCTCTCGCCGCCCAACATCACCGACCTGGCTGGTTCGAAGGTGGCTGCTGCCGAGGCCGAGGATGCTGCTCTCGAACAAGGTAGTAAGCCTGATTCTTTTATCAAGGAGATTAACCAGTACCTCTCGATCTTATGGTTCATTTCCCTTCTCAACTGATCCTTTTACATTTTCAGCTGCAATGTTAGGAGAGGAGCAGGCAGATGGCGGATCTGCATCTGTTTTCAATACAGAAGACCAACCCGCCGCAACCGAGAATGACGAGACCGAGGCTGAAGTTGCTGCTCCCATAGAAGGTTCGCATACTTCTTTAATCAAGTGTTCAAAAAAGATGGAGAAAGGCTCAACTATATACTGTTCCTCATCCTATGTCATTTTCTCAGCTGCAATGCCAGGAGAAGCTGCACGTAGACCTCGGCTCAGTAAGGCTGACATCCGGGAGAGACTCGGGGAGCTGATCTCCAAGGTGAAAAACCAAGCCACCAGGCGGTTCCCGGAAAACTATCTGGGCAAGTTGAATTGGTTTCAAAGGCAGGTTGCCAAGGACCATGGATATGCTATGGAGACGTCAGCTCATGTTGGCAGCGCTTTATCGGACCAACCTGCAAGAAGATGCAATGTTGAGGGTACTGTGGGAGAAAGGGAGTTGCCATCTCAAATGAATGTTGCAAGTGCCCAGCCAAAAGAAAGAAGGCCCGAAATTGGTACATCAACAATCGCAGGTAACGAATTGGTGTTCTAGATGTGCCTATCACAAGTGTTTAGATAGATGAGTTGGATGCTAATGTTCCTGTTACAGGTGGTTTGTTTCCTGTGCATGGAGATGGAGGCATGTCTTCACAGCGTGCAGCCAGAAATGAAGACAAGGCAAGTGACGACGTGCATGAAGACAATGCTTCTCTGCAGGTGTCGGTGCCCGATGTCATACCGAGGGTTCCTCAACCCTCGCCTGCTATGGAACGTCAGCTGGCCATCGCTAGCCCGAGAAGGGAAACGGACGATCTGGATGGGGGACAGAGCAATTTGGATGAGATGCAACCTGGCCCTTCTAGTTCTGCGAGCGCTCCTCCATAACTCGGGTTTCCTCCTAGTTTGTTAGTGACCTTGTTGGTCTATACATTAATTCCGGCTGCGTTTTGTTTACTGGAGCCATCGCTTATTTCTAGTAGATTATAAACTATATGTTCTCGAATTGAATTGTAGACATTGTTGTTGTGTCGCTGCTTGCTTCTATGCTTGATATGATCATACCATTTATTTTAATTGTGTGAATTTTCATATTATTAACATGAGAATTAATCATGTGTCCAGTATTTTGTGTTATGTTTTGGTTTTACAATCTATTATATATACAACTTGGCTGTTACGAAACATGGCAAGATGAGATATGTTTATGTCCTCTAGGCTTCCCGTTCTGGCATCATAACTAAAATATATGTTCATGTTTTTTCAGTGTCCAAGCATTTTAAGAAATATGCCTATGCGTAGATGACATGTAGTGCTACTTCTTGTGTACTCTGCCTATCTGCACTGGGTGAGGAAAAATATCATGGCTGTATTAAAACATAGGCTTTAGCTACTATCACGAAGCATGTGAAAGGAGTCGATTAGCTGGCTTACACTAGAACAAAGCGTTGGTGAGTGATGATTTTCTTCGGCCAATAGAGCTATGCCATCGTCGGTAACCAAGGCTTTAGTTACTTGGAACAATACATAAGATGTATTGGTTGATGTATTAAAAATTCTTTTTCACCATGATAAATTTTCTTTTGGTAAAAATAAAATAAAATGAGGTCCGGATATTTATATCTGATGTCGCGCTAGCTAGTGGGTGCTCTACCAAGTTGCATACACAAATTATGAATTCTTTTATCAAAATCAAATCTTGAATTTATTTGCTTGCGGGCTAAAGTAATTCTTATACCAATGGCGAAGATAGCTATAGCTCTAGTAGTAGTTATGCTCAGTGCAAGACGACAAATTATTTTGGCATTTGGAATCCGTAACAGTGATAGCCATCAAGGAGAGATGTTCGTTTTTAGGTAACTATCTATGTGCTATCTGGTGCAATATATATTTGCGCGGTCTAAATGACATATTCGGGAAGTTTGTGTGTGAAGATTGATACTCTAATGTAGAGACAATTGCATAACTGTCCTCTTTATTGGATGGCTACCTAATTTGGTTCCTTGGCGTTATCATTCTTTGAGGTAGCCTCATTTTGAACTTATGTGGTTCGGAAGTCTTGATTTATTCTGGTTACGGGAATGAGTATGTTCTCATGTGAATACTCTAGTGTGCTAAAGCTAGAACGTTGAGTAATTTATATGGTTGACTCTTCTGGTCAGATCTGTGAGAAAGTCAAGTGTAAATATTATGCAGTGCTTGCTAGAAGTAGTGGCTATTTGAAGGTTTTAAGCACAATGCTTAATAGAAAACATGGAGCTACTGCCTCTAGCTGCCCATTGTTCTTATGTTTCGAGTGCACTTCCTGAGTTTTTGTCCACTCACCCTTGCACTTATTTGGCTTTCAGGTAATAGATAAACGACATGCCTGGAAGACGGACGTAGTACCTCTATATCAGTTCAGACTTCACACACTTCCACCTATATTTCCACCTAATAGTCGTAGAATATTAGTTGTTATTTTGTATTGCCTAGTTGATCCTTGGTGATTTATTTGTGTGGACATATAGTTTATTTGATATACTTCTTGCCTCAGAGTCTCAATGATATGTACTGCACTGCTTGGACATTTGTTTGAGTTAAAATGTTACTTCTTGTCATATATTTGTACATGGCAGTCATGGATGCAGTAGTTTACAAGAGAAACTCTTTCAAAATTTCTCAAAATTTCCAGGCATAGCAAATTGTAGCATTTTGCGGTCTCCCGTGTGTTTCAAACCTTGGCTGTTATAGTCACTTTGATCCGGGTGAACATTATCTGAATGTGACTGATACGAGGTCAAATACTAGCAGCACCGCAAATGAGTGAAGCATTCTTCACTTGTCCTTGTGTTCAATGTGTGCTCGGCCTGCACACCCATGGATGCATCCCATGTATCGAGATAGCGGTAAAGGCATGCATCACACAATGCATACGGGCTAGAGGAGTCTGTGGTACGTCTTGCTTATTATTTTCAGAAGGATTATTTTTTATTTTGAGTGTGTTTTACTGCTTTTTGCATGATACATCATGCATATATAGCTAGCTAACTCGTTGTTGATCACTTCATGTTTTATTTGAGAGCATACATATGGTTCATGCATATGAGCTGTTATAATTATGGCCTTATTGGACTGCTGATACTTTACCTACACATGTTTACAGACACGGTGATATAGTTTGTACATTATATGCCTTTGTTTTGGCCGCGTATATATGGAAGCAACGTAATTACATTGAAAAGAAAATTAAATTCGTAAATTAACTCAAAGTTATAGAAAACATACAACATATTACATACACTATGATCACTAATTTTTAGGGCCTCGCAATCAACTGAGGTCGTCAATTTGGAATTGGTTCACCTGATTTTGACCAGTGCAACAATTTCTCAATGAGCGTTTGCATTCAATTCGTCTAATTCACTATGCTTTCTAAGTTTGGGGCTCTCTCAACGATCTTTCAAATCAATCGGCAGCAATGGACCAATAAAATTATATCAATCCCGTGAATCTTCTCACCACCTAGAAAAAAAAAATGCCAACATGTGATACTGTAGCACCGATACAGTGCATGCAGTCAATGATGCAGAAAATGTTCCCACATAAATATTACTTGATTAGTGATAACACAGAATCACACATCAAAAGGCCCAACAAAACACCGCATTATAATTAAAAAGAACACACACTCCATCATCTCCCCCACTCGTCAAACCAATATTTCGCCAATTCCAAATATAATGTTTTTGATAGTCAAATTTCTTTTACTTTGACCAACTTCACAACCAAAGATATGAATATCCACATTAGTAAATAAATACAATATGAAAATTATTTTCATGATGAATCTAATGATACCGATTTGATATTATGTACTGATATATTTCTCCACATATTTGATCAACCTTAAACAGGTTAACTTTTCGGAAAACTAATACACCATATATTATGAATCACAGGGAGTAATTTTTTTACGAAACCCAACAACACCAATGCCGCTGCAAAACACGCCCAAACCTTCTCGTTCATACCAATCTGCATGCACATATATGTGTTCGAGATATGAATACCATCAAATCCCCATTTGAATTACATATTAAATATATAAAAGATTCATCATTAGTAAAATAAATAAAGCCCATTAATGGGAAAAATGCTTACCCTTATCCCGCACGTCGCCAGTGGCTGCACACATGGGGAACCCTAAACCGCCAACACTCATGCCCTCTTCCAAAACTCCTCGCGTCGCCGCCACCTGAGTGAGTCACCGGCGAAGCTGGGACGACCCTAGTAAAGGTGGCAGCGGGGCCAGGCACACTCTAATCCAAGGCCATGCCGACTCAACGCGTGGAGGCATAGATCTCACGGCGACATTCGTTGCTTCGGCGGTGGGGCACGGGAGGTGGTAGACATGGTCGACGGCATCCGATGGGGCTGTGGCGGTGGAGGCTGTCCTCTATGTTCTAGGTAGGAAGAACTGATGTTGTGTGGGAGGCTGCTCGGGACCTTCCCTGGCGGCACAGGCTGCAGCCAGCGAACTCTGTCGCGTCTTGTGTGGTGGTGGCTGCTGGCAGTGGTCGCCCAACAAGATGGTGTGTGTAGGCAGCAGTGCGTGTTTTCCCTATATATGATACTCGGCGAAGGGTGGTGGCGCATGTGGTGGCGTTTGTCAAGGAATTTCTGAGAGGGGCCCAGACGTCATCAGACAGGTTGCCACCAAGGGCAACAGGCATGGTGTTCTGCGAGCTTGCCTGGGCCTAAACCAATGGTCTAAGGCCGGGCTTGCTCGGTGGTAGCCACCGACAGTCACTGGATCGTGTCCTCCCTGGTCCACCAGGACTGGTTGAGGAAGCCGGGTAGAGCTCTGAACCATGGAGGCATGGACATGGATTCGGCGGTAGATACAAAGCAAGGATTGAGAGGAGGTGCCTTTTGCTCTTCCTATCATGGTTAGTGTGTTGTGATGTAGTAGATTCGTAGAGTCTCGATACATGGATGCTGCGGTGGTGGCCTCGAGTGGTTGTCTGCATGGTTGGCCCGCCGGCATGCACTATGGTTGCCGTGGTGGCTATGCTTCTTGGTCTTGTAAGTGGGAAGGGGTGTAGCGGTGGGTGGCTCTGGCCCACTCTCTGTCAGTGGGAAGGGGCGTCACCTAGATCCGGATCTGGAAGTCTGTGCTCGTCGCATGTGTCATGGGTGCCTCATGGTGACACGGGTCAGCTCTCGAGTGAAAGCTTCATGATTTGGCTTCAACGACGGCGATGCCCGCAGTTGTCGCTCTCCACTTGAGGACATTATTGTGGTTCTCCTCTCCGTGCAAGAGTTCGAAAGGAAAACCCTTGTCCGTTTCGTACTCGACAGCGATGACGCTTAATGTTGTTTCCCATCCTGGGGCATTGTCGTGGAGCTTAGTTGTCCTAGGGAGTGCCGTCACTTTATTCTCAGGCCTTCATATATTCTTTCTCAGCAGTATTGTCGTTTTGCGATTTTTGTTATTCTGTCATATCTCGGGATCTGCTCATAAGAGGGCTTTCTCAGTACCTTGTATCGTTTCTTTTCTACTTTGGTTTAAAAATTGAGGCATGAGCCTCTTTCCAGAGTAAAATATATAAATATCCAAGCAATCTATATTCTCTTTTCAAATTACTTTTCTTTAACCGAACACGACGAATGCACATGCTCATTGTTTATCGACAAATTCTCTTGTATCTTTCTCGAAATAGGCTTTCGCTGTGCTTTCTAAATAAAGCAACAGTCCGTACAACCAACATTCGAACATCACCAGAAGAATGACGGCTGGGGCCACAACACATTCATGCCCAAGAAAACATAAGAGAAATAGAAAAAAAGCAACCTAGTGGCAGCCGCCAAGCGGCACTACGATGACAATAATCGAGACGCTAAAGCCAGGAACGCATCCATCCTGAGGCCGAGCCGGTCGCGATCACGCTGCCTCGAGAGCGGGTACCAGTGCTAAAGAAAAGCAAGGAATTTGAAGGAGTCAGACGCTTTCCTCGCAAATACCTTCTCAATCACCATCTTATTACGAGTCCTCCAAAGAGTCCATGACATCGCCGCAAAGATAAGTCAAAATAGGCGGCGATGTCGCGACTGTTGCATAACCCTATACTAGAGAAACTCCGTGAGGTTCAGGGCCTCCCAGTCGGGTTCCAACGCCTTGCAGACGAATGTCCATAACACCCGCGCCGCCGTACAGGAGAAGACGATATGGGTCCCAGTCCCCGGTACTGCACAGAGGGTGCAGAAGCCATCACTAGGTCTGTGTCGCTTAATTAGCTCTGTCCCTGATGGGAGGTGATCCCGTAGTAACTGTCACATGAAAATCTTAATTTGTAAGGGTAAGATAGTGGAGGTAGGTGGCTGGCATAGGGCATGGTATGTCGTGCTCAACGAATGTTCCGCCGTCAGCGCGAGCCGCCAGGACACCATGTCCGGATAGTCCGGTAGCACTAGTGCTAGGGAGGCCCGTAATCTTGTCCAGTCGTCACTCTCTGCTTGTGCAAAGGTACGACGGAACCAGATATTCCACTGTCCAGCTTGGAAGGCCATGGAGACTAGTAGAGACAGGTCCACACAGATTGAGAACAAGCCAAGGAAGCACACGTGACGTGGCTCGATACCCAATCAGGGGTCCAGCCAAAATTTGATCCCGTCCGCATTCCCCATGGAGAAGGAAATCCCTATGCAGATGTCCTCCTTAATCCTTTGGATAGAACGCCAGAATTGCGATCCTCCCGGCCAGGTGCAAGCCAAGAGAGGCTCGCCGCGAAAGTATTATGCCTGAATGAGCTGTAACCATAATCCTCCCTCGCCACGTAGGATCCTCCAGACCCATCGCAGCATGAGCACAACGTTCATGCGGCGGGATGCAATAATGCCCACGCCACCACAATCCTTAGCCATACATATATCCGCCCACTTTACCATGTGATACTTTTGGCGATCGTTGGCATCCTGCCAGAAGAAAATAGCAAGGTCCTTATTGAAGGCACTATGAACGCCCTCAGGTAGGATATACAACCCCATCATGTACATGAGGATGCTCGCTAGGTTAGAACTAATAAGGAACGATTTGATCCCCTAGGACGTAAACCGCCCACGCCAGGGTTCGGCCCTAGATGCCACTTGTCCCACCAATAGGTCAAATGCACTCATTAGAATCTTCGAGTTGGCCTTTGGATTCCCAACTATGTAATGGGGAATGAGGTTAGTCTGCAATTTAGGTTGTCCACAATCCGTTATTGTTCCTCCGCAGGGAATCCCAGGATGATGACCTCACACTCATCAAAGTTAATCTTTAGTCCCGATAGAGCCTCAAAGCAAAGGAGTAGGAACTTAAGATTGACGATGTCCATATCGGACCCCTCCACCATAATCATGGTGTCATCGGAATATTGAAGGTGGGTGACCCCTCCACCAGGGATCAGGTGACCAACTACCCCCGAGAGGTGACCTTCTATCCAGACCACACCAAATACATAATCCAGTTGCACCATCTATCCTCAAAGCCTCTGCGCTGCGAGACTAGCCGCAAGAAAGTCCAGTCCAGTCGATCGTAGGCTTTCTGGAAATCCAGCTTGAGAAGGACACCCTTATGTCCGCGCGTCCGCACCTCATGGACAATCTCGTGAAGGGTCAGGATCCCGTCATGAATTCTTCATCCCTTTAGGAATGTTGCTTGAAGGGGATGATCCAACCGCGCAGCAACCTATGCTAGACTAGTCGCGCAGACTTTTGAAAAAATGTGCTTGAGAATGTTGATAATTTTGATAGGCATGAAGTGCTTAATGTCTGTCGGCATGATCACTGGCTTTAGGACATTCCGAAATCTCTGGAAGAAGGTAACCGGCAGGCCATCAGGCCCTAGTGCCGACCCCGCCTTCATTGAGGTGATCGCCCAACCCGCCTCTTCCGGCGAGAATGGGATAGTTAATTCTGCATTCTCAATGTCGGATACCCTGTCCATAGCCGGCCATAAATTTTTCGCTAAAGACACCCCACCACGGGGTTCCGCCGAGAATAGCCCCTTAAAGAGGAAGTAAATGTGGGACCTAATCTCATCCGGGTGCTCTAGAAGGGTATCTCCCTCCCAGAGGCACGGGATGGACCACTTCCGGTGCCGCCCATTAGCGATCGCCAGGAAGTGGGCGGTGTTAGCATCACCTTGGAGGAGCCATTTCTGCACCCCCCCCCCCCCCCCCCCCCGCCCCTGACGTTGCCAGAACCGTTCTTCCCCCTTGAAGATCTCCATTAGGGAGGATTCAAGGGAGTACCGCCTCAATCACTCGTTGCTACTTCTTGAGCTTGCGTTGATTTTTCCCATGAAGAGGAAAGGGTGATGCTGCAAAGTAGAGATAAATATTTCCCTTGGTTAAGAACCAAGGTATCAATCCAGTAGGCGGCACAAGCAAGTCTCCAATCTATGCACCTGCGCAAACTAACAAACACTTGAACTCAACGCGAAAAAGGGGTTGTCAATCCCTTCACGGTCTCGAACAAGAGTGAGATCTAATAGAGATAGGTATAAAAGATAAATAAAAGAGCAAACTAAAGTAAATATAAATAAATTGCAGCAAGGTATTTTTGGGTTTTTTGGTTTATAGATCTGAAAATATATAATGGAAAATAGACCCGGGGGCCATAGGTTTCACTAGAGGCTTCTCTCTTGAAGATAGCATACGATGGGTAAACAAATTACTGTTGAGCAATTGATAGAAAAGCGCAAAGTTATGACGATATCTAAGGCAATGATCATGAATATAGGCATCACGTCCGTGACAAGTAGACCGAAACGATTCTGCATCTACTACTATTACTCCACACATCGACCGCTATCCAGCATGCATCTAGAGTATTAAGTTCATAAGAACAGAGTAACGCCTTAAGTAAGATGACATGATGTAGAGGGATAAACACAAGCAATATGATATAAACCCCATATTTTTATCCTTGATGGCAACAATACAATATGTGCCTCGCTAACCCTTCTGTCACTGGGTGAGGACACCGCAAGATTGAACCCAAATCTAAGCACCTCTCCCATTGCAAGAAAAAACAATCTAGTTGGCCAAACCAAACCGATAGTTCGAAGAGAAATACACAGATATCTTAATCATGCATAAAAGAGTACAGAGAAGACTCAAATAATATTCATAGATAATCTGATCATAAATTCACAATTCATCGGATCTCAACAAACACACCGCAAAAAAAGTATTACATCGAATAGGTCTCCAAGAACATCAAGGAGAACATTGTATTGAAGATCAAAGAGAGAGAAGAAGCCATCTAGCTATAAACTACTCACACATCATCGAAAGGGTAGCAAGGTTGATGTAGAGGCCCTACGTGATCGAATCCCCCTCCGGTAGATCGCCGGAAAAGGCCCCAAGATGGGATGTCACGGGAACAGAGGCTTGCGGCGGCGGAAAAGTATTTTTGTGAATGCCTCTGATATTTTGGGAATATTTGGGAATTTATAGTGCAAAGATTAGGGTTGGGAGACCTCCGAGGGGCCCACAAGCCCTCAGGCCCCCCCCCCCAGGGCGCGCCTAGCAGGCTTGTGGCCTCCTCGGGAACCTTCTGGCCCTCTCTCCAAGTCACGTAGGTGTCTTCTGGTCTAAGAAAAATCATCGCGAAATTTTTATTCCGTGTGGACTCCGTTTGGTATTCCTTTTCTGTAAAACTCAAAAACAAGGAAAAAAAACAGAAATTGGCACTGGGCTCTAGGTTAATAGGTTAGTCCCAAAAATAATATAAAATAGCATATTAATGCATATAAAACATCCAAAACAGATAATATAATAGCATGGAACAATCAAAAATTATAGATACGTTGGAGACATATCAAGCATCCCCAACCTTAATTCCTGCTCGTCATCGAGTAGGTAAATGATAAAAACAGAATTTTTGATGTGGAATGCTACCTAACATATTTATCAATGCAATCTTCTTTATTGTGGCATGAATATTCAGATCCATAAGGTTCAAAACAAAAGTTTAATATTGACATAAAAACAATAATACTTCAAGCATACTAATAAAGCAATCATGTCTTCTCAAAATAACACGGCCAAAGAAAGTTATCCCTACAAAATCATATAGTCTGGCTATGCTCCATCTTCATCACACAAAGTATTTCATCATGCACAACCCCAATGACAAGCCAAGCAATTGTTTCATACTTTTGGTGTTCTCAAACTTTTTCAACTTTCATGCAATACATGAGCGTGAGCCATGGATATAGCACTATAGGTGGAATAGAATATGGTGGTTGTGGAGAGGACAAAAAGGAGAAAGTCTCACATCAACTAGGCAAATTACTGGGCTATGGAGATGCCCATCAATTGATATCGATGCAAGTGAGTAGGGATTGCCATTCAACGGATGCACTAGTGCTATAAGTGTATGAAAGCTCAAAAAAGAAACTAAGTGGGTGTGCATCCAACTTGCTTGCTCACGAAGACCTAGGGCAATTTGAGGAAGCCCATCATTGGAATATACAAGCCAAGTTCTATATTGAAAAATTCTCACTAGTATATGAAAGTAACAAAATAGGAGACTCTCTATCATGAAGATTATCGTGCCACTTTGAAGCACAAGTGTGGAAAAAGGATAGTAACATTGTCCCTTCTCTCTTTTCTCTCTTTTTTTTCTTTTTTTTTCTTTTTTCCTTTTTCTCTTTTTTCTTTTTTTCCTTTCCCTTTTTTCCCTTTTTTTCGTCCAGAGCCTCATCCCGACTTGTGGGGGAATCATAGCCTCCATCATCCTTTCCTCACTTGGGACAATGCTCTAATAATGATGATCATCACACTTTTATTTACTTACAACTAAAGAATTACAACTCAATTCTAGAACAAGATATGACTCTATATGAATGCCTCCCGCGGTGTACCAGGATGTGCTATGATCAAGAGTGACATGTATAAAAAATATGAATAGTGGCTTTGCCACAAATACTATGCCAACTACATGATCATGCAAAGCAATATGACAATGATGATGCGTGTCATAATAAACGGAACGGTGGAAGTTGCATGGCAATATATCTCGGAATGGCTATGGAAATGCCATAATAGGTAGGAATGGTGGCTGTTTTGAGGAAGGGTATTTGGTGGGTTTAATACACCGGCGAAAGTTGCGCGGTACTAGAAAGGCTAGCAATGGTGGAAGGGTGAGAGTGTGTATAATCCATGGACTCAACATTAGTCATAAAGAACTCACATACTTATTGCAAAAAATTATTAGCCATCGAAACAAAGTACTACATGCATGCTCCTAGGGGGATAGATTGGTAGGAAAAGACCATCGCTCGTCCCCGACCGCCACTCATAAGGAAGACAATCAAAAAATAAATCATTCTCCGACTTCATCACATAACGGTTCACCATACGTGCATGCTACGGGAATCACAAACTTTAACACAAGTATTTATACCAATCCACAATTACTCACTAGCATGACTCTAATATCACCATCTTTATAAGAATCAAACTTCTCATCTATTCAATGCTCTTTATATGAAAGTTCTTATTATATCCCTCTTAGATGCCCATCATATTAGGACTAAATTCATAACCTAAGCAAATTACCATGCTGTTTAAGACTCTCAAAATAATATAAGTGAAGCATGAGAGTTCAACAATTTCTAAAAAATAAAGCCACCGCCGTGCTCTAAAAAGATATAAGTGAAGCACTAGAGCAAACTGCCTAGCACAAAAGATATAAGTGAAGCACATAGAGTATTCTAATAAATTCACGATTAATGCGTGTCCCTCTCAAAATGTGTGTACAGAAAGGATGATTGTGGCAAACTAAAAAGCAAAGACTCATATCATACAAGACGCTCCAAGCAAAACACATATCATGTGGTGAATAAAAATATAGCCTCAAGTAAATTTACCGATGGATTGAAGACAAAAGAGGGGATGCCATCCGGGGCATCCCCAAGCTTAGATGCTTGGTTGTCCTTGAATATTACCTTGGGGTGCATTGGGCATCCCCAAGCTTAGGCTCTTGACACTCCTTATTCCGTTGTCCATCAAATCTTTACCCAAAACTTGAAAACTTCACAACACAAAACTCAACAGGAAACTCGTAAGATCCGTTATTATAATAAAATAAATCACCACTTTAGGTACTGTTGTGAACTCATTCTTAATTTATATTCGTTTAATATCTACTGTATTCCAACTTCTCCATGGTTCATATCCCCCGATACTACCCATAGCTTCATCAAAATAAGCAAACAACAAATAGAAAACAGAATCTGTCAAAAACAGAACAGTCTGCGAAGATCTGAATTGTTCTCATACTTCTCTAAATCCAAAAATTCTGCAAAATTAGGATAACCTGGGAAATTTTTATATGAATCTTTTGTAAAAAATTCAGAATTTTTTGTCGCTTCTGTGTATTTTTAAAATTCTGTTGAACGCAAAAGTTTCTGTTTTTCAGTAAAATCAGACCAACTATCACCGTAGACCATCCCAAAGGTCTTACTTGGCTAAAACACTAATTAAAACACCAAAACACAATTACTACAGAGATAATAATATGTATTTATTCATAAAAACAGAAAATAAAAATATTGGGTTGTCTTCCAACAAGTGCTTTTCTTTAAAGCCTTTTAGCTAGGCGTTGATAATTTTAATGATGCTCACATAAAAAATAGCAATGAAACACGAAGGGAGCATCATGTAGCATGTGAAAAACAAGTTTAAGTCTAACATACTTCCTATGCATAGGCATTTTATAGGGAAAATATTTATCAAGACAAGCAAAAACTAGCATATGCAAGGAAGAATAAAGAAACAATAGCAATCTCAACATAACGAGAGGTAATTTAGTAACATGAAAATTTCTACAACCATATTTTCCTCTCTCATAATAATTACATGTAGGATCATAATCAAATTCAACAATATAACTATCACATAAAATATTCTCTTCATGATCCACATGCATGCAAAGTTGACACTCTTCCAAAATAGTGGGATTATCATCAAATAAAGTCATGACTTCTCCAAACCCACTTTTATCAAAAATTTCATAAGATTGATCATACTCCAAAGTAGTGGGATCATTATTACCTAGAGTTGACACTCTTCCAAACCCACTTTCAATATTATCGCAAACATATTCATCATGAGGCTTAAATAAATTTTCAAGACCATAAGAAGAATCACCCCAATCATGATCATTACAATAAGTAGTGGACATAGCAAAACTAGCATCCCCAAGCTTGGGGTTTTGCATATTATTAGCACAATTGACATTAATAGAATTTATAATAACATCATTGCAATCATCCTTTTCTTTCAAGGAGCTATCGTGAATCACTTCACAAATTTCATGACAATTTTTAGACTCATGAATTTCAAGCAAAACTTCATAAAGATACTCTAGTGCACTCAACTCACAAGCAATTGGTTCATTATAGTTGGATATTTTAAAAAGATTAGCAAGTGGATGAAGATCCATACGCTTTTTGGTTCCTGATTTTCAATAAACACACAATTATATCAAGCGAACGAGCAAACAAAAAAAGTAAGACATTAGGGCAAACGAAAAGACGAACGAAAAGAGGGCGAATAAAAAGGCAAATATTTTTGTATTTTTCTGAAAATGTTTTAGAAGTGGGGGAGAGGAAAACAAGAGGCAGATGGCAAATAATGTAATGCAAGAGATGAGAGTTTATAATGGGTACTTGGTAGGCTTGATGTAGAACCTCCCCGGCAACAGCGCCAGAAATTCTTCCTGCTACTTCTTGAGCTTGCGTTGGTTTTTCCCTTGAAGAGGAAAGGGTGATGCAGCAAAGTAGAGATAAGTATTTCCCTCAGTTTGAGAATCAAGGTATCAATCCAGTAGGAGGTACAAGCAAGTCTCCAATCTATGCACCTACACAAACAATCAAACACTTGCACCCAACGCGATAAAGGGTTGTCAATCCCTTCACGGTCACTTGCAAGGATGAGATCTGATAGAGATAGATATAAAAGATTACAAAAACGTAAACAAAGTAAAAGTAAATAAATTGCAGCGAGCTATTTTTTGAGTTTTTTGGTTTATAGATCCGAAAATATATGATGGAAAATAGACCCGGGGGCCATAGGTTTCAGTAGAGGCTTCTCTATTGAAGAAAGCATACGGTGGGTAAACAAATTACTGTTGAGCAATTGATGGAAAAGCGCAAAGTTATGACGATATCTAAGGCAATGATCATGAATATAGGCATCACGTCCGTGACAAGTAGACCGACTCCTGCCTGCATCTACTACTATTACTCCACACATCGACCGCTATCCAGCATGCATCTAGAGTATTAAGTTCATAAGAACGGAGTAACGCCTTAAGTAAGACGACATGATGTAGAGGGATAAACACAAGCAATATGATATAAACCCCATCTTTTTATCCTTGATGGCAATAATACAATACGTGCCTCGCTACCCCTACTATGTCACTGGGTGAGGACACCGCAATATTGAACCCAAAACTAAGCACCTCTCCCATTGCAAGAAAAACCAATCTAGTTGGCCAAACCAAACCAATAGTTTGAAGAGAAATACAAAGATATCTTAATCATGCATAAAAGAGTTCAAAGAAGACTCAAATAATATTCATAGATAATCTGATCATAAATCTACAATTCATCGGATCTCAACAAACACACCGCAAAAAAGTATTACATCAAATAGATCTCCAAGAACATCAAGGAGAACATTGTATTGAAGATCAAAGAGAGAGAAGAAGCCATCTAGCTACTAGCTATGGACCCATAGGTCTATGGTAAACTCCTCACACATCATCGGAAGGGCAGCAAGGTTGATGTAGAGGCCCTCCGTGATCGAATCCCCCTCTGGCAGATCACCGAAAAAGGCCCCAAGATGGGATCTCGCGGGAACAGAGGCTTGCGGCGGTACAAAAGTATTTTTGTGGATGCCTCTGATGGTTTGGGAATATTTGGGAATTTATAATGCAAAGATTAGAGTTGGGAGACCTCCAAGGGGCCCACAAGCCCTCAGGGCGCCCCCCCCCCCCCCAGGGCGCGCCTGGCAGGCTTATGGCCTCCTCGGGAACCTTCTGGCCCTCTCTCCAAGTCATGTAGGTGTCTTCTGGTCCGAGAAAAATCATCGCGAAAGTTTTATTCCGTTTGGACTCCGTTTGGTATTCCTTTTCTGTAAAACTCAAAAACAAGGGAAAAAACAGAAACTGGCACTGGCTCTAGGTTAATAGGTTAGTCCCAAAAATAATATAAAATAGCATATTAATGCATATAAAGCATCCAAAACAGATAGTATAATAGCATGGAACAATCAAAAATTATAAATACGTTGGAGACGTATCACTCTTCGGCCGACAGACAGACTGAATCAGCAGCCACGTCTAGAGCTTTAATTTGGTCCAGCAGGGCCCCTTTGCGAGCCCTCATGTCAGCGCCCAGGTTGGCGCCCCAACCCGCATAAACTGGTAGGTGATCTTTGAGCGATGATGCCAGATATTTGTGGCACAAAATACCCACGACGGATTGGTTGAATCTTGCACCCAACGATCCCATACCATCTCAAAGAACCCCGACTGTAGGAGCCACGATGGTTCGAAATGGAAGCGCCTAGACCATGGTGGTGACCGTTCCCCTGACGCGAACATTAGGGGGACGTGGTCAGAGCCAATCCGAGTGACCACCCTAAGCGAGCACAGTGGAAGCATAATCTCCCACTAGACAGACACCAGGACCCGATCCAGCACACTCCGGATAGGGTCCACCTATTTATTGGTCTACATGAACCTAGCCCCTACACAGGCTATCTTGTGTAGGGCCATATCAGCTATGCAGTCATTGAACATGTGCATGTGCATATGCATCCGGTCGACATTCGGCGAGCACTTGTCAGCGTCATGTCTAATAAGGTTGTAGTCACCAGCAACTACCACTGGAGTAGTATAGCGCTCTACCTTCTCTTTCAGCTCGCCAGAAATTCTGTTGACCGCCCATGATCAACCGGGCCATGGACAATGATCACCTCCCAACTAAGCTTCACATGTTGATTAGTGATGGACATACTAAGGAAGAATTCCCCTCAGTCCATATCCTCAACCGAGAAAAAATCTTCCCTGCCCCCAGAAGGATGCCTCCAGAGAGGCCAACCACCGGTAACCATTGCCAGGCGAATGGGTGCTGGGAGAGCCCTTGTGTTCCTGAATGGAGAAGTCCTGATGAATTGTCTCTTGAAGACCTACTATGTCGATATCTTCTTGCCGGATGTAATCGATCAACTGGAGTCGGCGGCCCAAGTTGCGGAAGCATCTAATGTTCCAGGATAGGAGCTTCATATGAGAACCTCGACGGAGTTACTAGGCCCCACAGGTGGGGTCGAGCTAGCCCACCCACCATTTGCGGAGCGGGGCAGTTTTTTTGTCAGACGGCCGCGATGCCCCCTCTTAATGGGGGTATCGGCTGTCGTGTCTGGCCTAGGAAGGGGCCCAGCACTATCATCACGGGCCGCCATCAGCTGCTCAGAGGGATGAAGGTGCGTAGGTGGCCTTTCCCTCAGGGCCCTTCCTACTGAAGGGCCACCAGGGGTATCAAGCCCAGAGGGTGGCTGGCTAGACCCCGATCCAACCCAGGCCTCTCTATGCCTAGACTTAGTTGGGACCGAGCCATCCATAGCCCGCAGCTCAGCATGGGCCTGGGCCTCAGCGAGCGCGCCATCCAGCTGCTCTTTGGCACAAATAGTCGATATCTGCTTAAGACGGGGGCCCTTCTCGCCCCGAAACACAATGTCACAATCTGAAGCAACATCGACGAGATGTGCTAGAGGAACTGTATAAGGACCACAAAACAAGAGCCGGAATATGAAGGACCAGAAGGGGTGGGAGTCGTACCTGCAATGAGATCGCGTTCGGCCACACGCATGTTCGCTATCTCGGGAACCGTCAAGACCTGGCCGTCCGGAAGAGTCTGGGACCGGCAGAGTCGGGCGAGGCCAACAGCCAGGTACCGCGGCTAGTCATAGGAGAGTCGACGCTGGTCATGACCAACCCCACGCCCGGCGGAGGCGGCATAGCTGGTGCTAGTTTCGGAGACCCGTAGGCTAAAGGCGGGGTCCCAAGCGAGCGAGAGTAGCACACCACCCCAGGAGAGCATGGCAAGGACGGTGGGCAGACGTCCAACCCACCACTCTGAGTGTCCTCCTGCAGCTCAGAGACCGGTGGAGCCGCCAGGCAAGTCAGCAGCCGCCGCACCTGCCGCACCCGGCGCATGACGGATCTCAAACGGCTCCGGTGGCGGGAGCCCGTCTCCCGAGTCTACAGAGCTGTCCTCAGACTAGATGTCCTCACTGTCCTGTCTCACCGCTGGGGGGTGGGGGTGCTGACGGGGGCACCTTTGTGCACCCCTCCGGGCCGTCCAGGTCGACCTCGTAGGTGATACACTTGCCCCTATTCCCACCGAAGTAGAAGATCAGAAACGAGCCATCCACATCTGTCGGGGCCTCGCACAAAAGCTTGAGGCGCGTCTGGCAAGCACCCTCTAAGGAGTCTAGGTCAACTATCAGAAGCTTGCCCAAAGGCTCCGGGATGGCCTTGAGAATGTGGTCGCGCTTGCCCCCGGTCGGGAGCCCATAGACAAGCATCAACACCTGGGCAAGGAGAACAACCATGTCCGGTTCAGCATCAGCCTTCTAGATGGAGATTATGAACTTGTTGATGGGGCACTTGATGTGGTTGTGGGTGCATACGTTAAGCATCTCTGCCGAGGGGAATGGCAGCGAGAAGACCATCGAAGCAGTCTCAGTGACCTTCAAGGAGAAAGCGCTATCTCTTTAGTCGCCAATGTATGCAGACATCTCCGCCTGAATGATCTCGTCAATAACCTCAACCGCCTGCGGTGGCTGCCAGTCCGGGACTAGGATGATCGTTGCCAAGTGCGGCCCGACGGGCTTGATGTCGCTTGAACTATGTCGGTATTTCCCCAAAGAGGAAGGGATGATGCAGCACAGCTACGGTAGGTATTTCCCTCAGTTATGAAACAAAGGTATCAATCCAGTAGGAGAACCAAGCAACACTATGTAAACGGTACCTGCACACAAAGAACAAATACTTGCAACCCGACGATTAGGAGGAGTTATCAATCCCGCTACGAGTAACGGTGCCAGAACTTGTCAAGTTGAAGGGATAAAAATTGTGTAGATTGGATAAATAGCTCTCGATAAAACAAGAAATAAATTAAGTAATAAAAAAGTGCAGCAAGGTATTTTTAGGTTTTTGGAATAATAGATCTGAAAATAAAAGCGAATAAAAATAGATCTCAAAGCAAATATGATAAAGAATATACCCGGGGGCCGTAGATTTCACTAGTGGCTTCTCTCAAGAAAATAGCATACGGTGGGTAAACAAATTACTATTGGGCAATTGATAGAAGATCAAATAATTATGACGATATCCAAGGCAATGATCAATATATAGGCATCACGTCCAAGATTAGTAGACCGACTCCTGCCTGTATCTACTACTATTACTCCACACATCGACCACTATCCAGCATGTATCTAGTGTATTAAGTTCATGGAGAAACGGAGTAATGCAATAAGAACGATGACATGATGTAGACAAGATCTATTCATGTAGGAATAGCCCCTATCTTGTTATCCTTAATAGCAACGATACATGCATGTCCAGCTGCCCCTTCTGTCACTGGGAAAGAACACCACACGATCGAAGCCATCACAAAGCACCTCTTCCCATGGCAAGCAAAATCGATCTAGTTGGCATAACTAAACCAAAGATTGGGAGAAGAAATATGAGGCTATAAATAATCATGCATATAAGAGATCAAAAGAAGACTCAAATAATATTCATGGATATAGATCTGATCATATACTCAAAGTTCATTGGATCCCAACAAACACGCCGCAAAAAAGAGTTACATCAATTAGATCTCCAAGACACCATTGTATTGAGAATCAAAAAGAGAGAGGAAGCCATCTAGCTACTGCCTACGAACCCGTAGGTCTATGATGAACTACTCACGCATCATCGGAGAGGCACCAATGAGGATGATGAACCCCTTCATGTTGGTGTCTAGATTGGATCTCGTGGTTCTGGAACTTGCAGCGGCCGGAATTGTGTTTCGTCGACTCCCCTGAGGTTTCTAGAATATTTGGGGATTTATAGGGCGAAGAGGCGGTGCGGGAGGCCACTGAGGTGGGCACAACCCACCAGGGCGCGCCTGGGCTCCTGGGCGTGCCCTGGGGGGTTGTGCTCCCCTCGGGTCTTCCCTCTGGTACTTCTTTGGCCCATCTTGTGTCTTCTGGTCCAAAAAAATTCTCCAAAAAGTTTTGCTGCGTTTGGACTCCGTTTGGTACTGATATTCTGCCAAGTAAAAAACAAGCAAAAAACAGCAACTGTCATTGGGCACTATGTCTATAGGTTAGTCCCACAAAATGATATAAAGTTGCTATAAAATGATTGTAAGACATCCAAGAATGATAATATAACAGCATGGAACAAGCAAAAAATATAGATACGTTGGAGACATATCAGGGCTCATCCTCCAGGCTCACATCCACATATTAGAAGCTACCCCCTCCACCCCGTACCCCAGATATGCGGGAGTGGTGGGGCACCTCGGGGGCGCCAGACACTCTGAGCAGAAGTGCCCGACACACCCACAGTTGAAGCACATCGTCCCCTCACGAGTCCGAGCACGACCAGCTCTGACACGGAGAGCAAGCGGAGCCTCCTGCTCCCCTCCCCCCTCCCCACAGTCGGCCTCACAGAACCATCTTCGGTGAAAGGGCCCCGACCCCGCCCGAGCACTTCTTCTTCTTGTTCTTCTTCTGCTTCACCATCGGCCCAGCCGGAGCCGGGCCCTCTCCCGAGGAGTGGCGGGGAGAGTACCATGGCAAACAACACACATGCCGATACCAATCTGACGCATCCACACAATCATCTGAACCTGCGGGGCTACGACCACCATGGTGCGAGCTTTGTCCCACCTCCATCCCCGACTGGCTAGGTGCAGCGAGGGACGGACGGCGCTGCAGCTCAGCTCAAAGCAACTCCTCCTGGTGCATGTCCGCACAGAGAAGGCGTTCAGCCTCCTTCTGGTGGCGCGCTCATGGGACCCGGAGAGCAGGAGCCGTGCGTCACTGCGCCCGTTGCGGGCAACCTCGCGCGCAGGAGGCGGCTGTTAGGGGCAGTAGCAGTAGAATTGCGGCGGGCTGACCAGTCCTCCTGATCAGCGAGCCGTCAGCCCTCCCAGCCGGAATGGGAGGCAATTTGTATATCAATCTTGTGTAAAAAAGTGATAATTTTTCGTCGCTTTTGTGAATTTTTAAAATTCTGTTACTCCACGCAAAAGTTTCTGTTTTCCAACAGGATCAAATCAACTATCACCAAAGCTATCCCAAAGGTTTTACTTGGCACAAACACTAATTAAAACATAAAAAAATCATAACAGAGGCATAATTTTGCAAATACTCAAGATCAGAAATAAAAAGGCAAAAATAAATTTTATTCGTTGGGTTGCCTCCCAACAAGCGCTACCATTTTATGCCCCTTGCTAGGCGTAATGCTTAGATTCAAGTGTTGTCATCTTTAGTTTTAGATCCATAGGATGCCCTCATGATTGATTCATATGGTGGCTTAATTCTTGTTCTAGGGAAGTGTTCCATACCCTTTCTTAGTGGAAATTGAAATTTAATATTGCCTTCTTTCATATCAATCGCGGCACCAATAGTACGTAGAAACGGTCTACCAAGTATAATTGGACAAGACGGATTGCAGTCAATATCAAGAACAATAAAATCTATGGGCACATAATTCCTATTTGCAAGAATAAGAACATAATTAATTCTTCTCAAAGGCTTTTTAATAGTAGAATCCGCTAAGTGCAAATTAAGAGAACATTCTTCAATATCGGTAAGACCAAGCACATCACATAAAGATTTCGGAATTGTGGAAACACTAGCACCCAAATCACATAAAGCAAAACACTCATAATTTTGAATCTTGACTTTGATAGTAGGTTCCCATTCATCATGCAATTTTCTAGGAATTGAAATCTCTAGTTTCTATTTTTCTTCCAAAGCTTTCATCATGTCATCTACTATATGTTTAGTAAAAGCTTTGTTTTGTTCATAAGCATGGGGTGAATTTATCATGGATTGCAACAAAGAAATACAATCAATCAAAGAGCAATTATCAAAATTAAAGTCTTTGTAATCCAAAAGAGTGGGCACATCACTAGTTAAAGTTTTGACCTCTCCAAACCCACTTTTATCAATTTTTTCATCAAGATTTTCACCCTCCGAACTATCAGGACCCCTTCTAACTAAAGTTGACTCTACTTCGTCCCTTTATCATCAATTTTAATTTTACTAAACAAGGAATCAATAGAAGAAAAACCAATCACTTTAAGATCTTCATCATTTTTATGAAAGCAATCACTAGAAAACGCTCTTTCTAAAAATTCTCTTTTGGCACTAAGCATAGCGGTTCTTTTCTTTCATCCATAGAAACATATAAGGCTTTAATTGATTCATCCACCTTGGGTACAAAAAATTTCAACTTTAGATTTTCTACATCATGAGAAATTCTATCAATGCTTCTAGACATATCATCAATCTTATTCATCTTTTCTTCTATCGTAGTATTGAAAACCTTTTGAGCATTGATAAATTCTTTAATATTATTCTCAAGATCAGAGGTGTTCCTATTATTATTGTAAGAAGAATTACCATAGGAATTACCATAATTATTAGAGGAATTTCCAGGAAAAGGCCTAGGATTAAAATTACCTCTATAAGCATTGTTATTAAAATTGTTTCGCAAAACAAAATTCACATCTACGGGATCACTATTTTGCTCAATCAAAGTAGACAAAGGCACATCATTAAGATCAATAGGAGCACTTTTATTAGCAATCAATTTCATAAGAGCATCAACTTTTTCACTCAAAGTACTAATTTCCTCAACCGAATTAACTTTTTAATAGTTGGTGCTGTTTCGGTATGCCATTGTGAATAATTTGCCATAATATTATTAAGAAATTTAATAGCTTCACCCAAAGTAATTTCCATAAAAGTACCACCCGCGGCAGAATCTAAAAGATTTCTAGAAACGAAGTTCAATCCCGCATAAAAAATTTGTATGATCATCCAAAGAGTTAAACCATGAGTAGGACAATTTCTTAGCATCAACTTCATTCTTTCCCAAGATTGTGCAACATATTCATGCTCAAATTGCTTAAAATTCATGATTTGAGTTCTAAGGGAAATAATTTTCACGGGTGGAAAATACTTAGTAATAAAAGCATCTGTGCACTTATTCCAAGAATCGATACTATTGTGAGGCAAAGAAGAAAACTAAATTTTTGCACGATCCCTCAAAGAGAAAGGAAATAATTTCAACTTCACAATATCATTATCCACATCTTTTTTATTTTGCATATAGCATAATTCTACGAATGTATTTAGATGGGACACGGCATCCTCATTAGGAGTACCACAAAACTGATCTTTCATAACAAGATTCAACAAAGCGGCATTAATATCACAAGATTCTGCACTAGTGGCGGGAGGAGCAATCGGAGTGCTAATAAAATCATTGTTATTTGTATTGGAAAAATCACACAACTTGTTGTTTTCTTGAAGTGGGGGAGATGAAAACGAGAGGCAAATGGCAAATATTGTAAATTGAAAGGAGATGAGAATTGTTTTTAGGAACCTGATAGATGTTGATGTTGTCTTCCCGGCAACAGTACCAGAAATTCCTTTTGATGTCGCTTCAACTACGTCGGTATTTCCCTAAAGAGAAAGGGATGATGCAGCATAGCTATGGTAGGTATTTCCCTCAGTTATGAAACCAAGGTATCAATCCAGTCGGAGAACCAAGCAATACTATGTGAATAGTACCTGCACACAAAGAACAAATACTTGCAACCCGATGATTAGGAGGGTTTGTCAATCCCTCTACGGGTAACGGTGCTAGAAATTATCAAGTTGAAGGGATAAAAATTGTGTAGATTGGATAAATAGCTCTTGATAAAACGCGAAATAAAATAAGTAATACAAAAGTGCAGCAAGGTATTTTTGGGATTTTAGAATAATAGGTCTGAAAATAAAAGCGAATAAAAATAGATCTCAAAGCAAATATGATAAAGAATAGACCCGGGAGCCGTAGATTTCACTAGTGGCTTCTCTCAAGAAAATAGCATACGGAGGGTAAACAAATTACTGTTGGGCAATTGATAGAAGATCGAATAATTATGACGATATCCAAGGCAATGATCAATATATAGGCATCAAGTCCAAGGTTAGTAGACCGACTCCTGCCTGCATCTACTATTATTACTCCACACATCGACCGCTATCCAGCATGCATCTAGTGTATTAAGTTCATGGAGAAACGGGGTAATGCAATAAGAACAATGACATGATGTAGACGAGATCGATTTATGTAGGAATAGCCCCCATCTTGTTATCCTTAATAGCAATGAAACATGCGTGTCTTGCTGCCCCTTCTGTCACTGGGAAAGAACACCACACGATCGAAGCCATCACAAAGCACCTCTTCCCATGGCATAAAAATCGATCTAGTTGGCCTAACTAAACCAAAGATTCGAAGAAGAAATACGAGGCTATAAATAGTCATGCATATAAGAGATCAAAAGAAGACTCAAATAATATTCATGGATATATATCTGATCATAAACTCAAAGTTCATCGGATCCCAACAAACACGCCACAAAAAAGAGTTACATCAAATAGATCTCCAAGAGACCATTGTATTGAGAATCAAAAAGAGAGGTGAAGCCATCTAGGTTCTGCCTACGGACCCGTAGGTCTATGATGAACTACTCACGCATCATCGGAGAGGCACCAATGAGGATGATGAACCCCTCCGTGATGGTCTCTAGATTGGATCTCGTGGTTCTGGAACTTGCGGCGGCTGGAATTGTGTTTCGTCGACTCCCCTGAGGTTTCTAGAATATTTGGGGATTTATTGGGCAAAGAGGCTGTGCGGGAGGCCACCGAGGTGGGCACAACCCACCAGGGCGCGTCTGGGCTCCTGGGCGCGCCCTGGGGGGTTGTGCTCCCCTCGGGCCTTCCCTCTGGTACTTCTTTGGCCCATCTTATGTCTTCTGGTCCAAAAAAATTCTCCAAAAAGGTTTGCTGCGTTTAGACTCCGTTTGGTACTGATATTCTGCGAAGTAAAAAACAAGCAAAAAATAGCAACTGGCATTGGGCACTATGTCAATAGGTTAGTCCCAAAAAATGATATAAAGTTGCTATAAAATGATTGTAAAACATCCAAGAATGATAATATAACAGCATGGAACAAGCAAAAATTATAGATATGTTGGAGACGTATCAGGGCTCATCCTGCAGGCTCACATCCACATAGTAGAAGCTACCCCCTCCACCTCGTACCACAGATAGGCGGCAGTGGTGGGGCACCTCGGGGGCGCCAGACACTCCGAGCAGAAGTGCCTGACACACCCACAGTTGAAGCACATCGTCCCCTCACGAGTCCAGGCACGACCAGCTCTGATGGGGAGAGCAACCAGAGCCTCCTACTCCCCTTCCCCCCCCCCCCATAGTCGGCCTCACAAACCATCTTCGGTGAAAGGGCCCAGACCCCGCTCGAGCGCTTCTTCTTCTTGTTCTTCTTCTGCTTCACCATCGGCCCAGCCGTAGGCGGGCCCTCTCTCGAGGAGTGGCGGGGAGAGTACCGTGGCAAACAAGACACACGCCAACACCAATCTGACGCATCCACACGGTCATCCGAACCTGCGGGGCTACGACCGCCATGGTGCGAGCTTTGGCCTACCTCCATCCCCGACTGGCTAGGTGCGGCGAGGGACGGACGGCGCTGCAGCTCAGCTCAAAGCAACTCCTCCTGGTGCACGTCCGCACAGAGAAGGCATTCAGCCTCCTTCCGGCTGCGCGCTCATGGGACCCAGAGAGCGGGAGCCGCACGTCACTGTGTCCGTTGCGGCCACCCTCGCGCGCAGGAGGCGGCCAGTAGGGGCAGTAGCAGAAGAACTGCGGCAGGCCGACCAGTCATCCCGATCGGCGAGCCGGCAGCCCTCCCAGCCGGAATGGGAGGCCCGCGCAGTGGACGAGAGGCCTCAGCCTGGTCCAGCGGCCGCTTTGGGAGCGGAGCCTCGTCCACAAGCAGTCGCGACATCATCAGGGCCGCTGCGTACAAGCGGGCGGGGGCGAAGGAGCGCGGCCGTGTCGCGGAGTCTGGCGGCGGTGTGACGGAATCACATGAGGGGAGGAAGCAGAGGTCAGCGGCAGCACAACGAAAAGAAGGAGTGGGCGTTCGGGCCAAAACATGCGACATCTGCCCTAGATGCAGGTACACCCGCTAACGGGTCGGGTTCCCCGGGCCGCATCTGATAACCCACAAGTATAGGGGATCAGTTGTAGCCTCTTTTGATAAGTAAGAGTGTCGAACCCAACGAGGAGCTAAAGGTATAACAAATATTCCCTCAAGTTCAATCGACCACCGATACAACTCTACGCACGCTTAATGTTCGCTTTACCTAGAACAAGTATGAAACTAGAAGTACTTTGTAGGTGTTGTAGGATAGGTTTGCAAGATAATAAAGAGCATGTAAATAAAAACTAGGGGCTGTTTAGATAAAGAAATAATTAAGTTAGTTTAACGAGTGTGGAAAAGTGGTGGTAGGAGTTGCGGAATTGTCCCTAAGCAATTGACTACGTTACTAGACCGATACCAAGTTTTATGTGGGAGAGGCCACTGCTAGCATGTCATCCCTTACTTGGAATTCTATACACTTATAATTGGAACTATTAGCAAGCATCCGCAACTACTAACATTCATTAAAGTAAAACCCAACCATAGCATTAAGATATATTGGTCCCCCTTCAATCCCGTATGCAACAATTTCTATGCTAGGCTGAAGCTGCTATCAACCTTGCCCTCCAATACATAGTCCTATCAACATACAACTAACCCTATGGTGTGATCCACATGCATGCTCATATGAAGGGCACCAAAGGACAGCAACATAACCACAAGCAAATTAAACCAATCATAGCAATTCACCAATCACCGATAGGACAACAGAAATCTACTCAGACATCATAGGATGGCAACACATCATTGGATAATAATATGAAGCATAAAGTACCATGTTCAAGTATAGGGTACAGAGGGTTGCGAGAGAGTGGACCGCTGAATATAGATGGGGGAAGGTGATGAAGATGTTGGGGAAGATGACGGAGGTGTTGGTGTAGATCGCCGTCACACGATGATTGCCCCGGCAGCGTTCCGGCGCCACTAGGAGAGAGGGGGAGAGAGCCCCCCCTCCTTCTTCTTCTTCTTCCTTGACCTTTCCCCTAGATGGGAGAAGGGTTTCCCCTCTGGTCCATGGCCTCCATGACGGTGGAGGGGCGAGAGCCCCTCTGAGATTGGATCTGTCTCTCTGCTTCTCTCTGTTTCTGCGTTCCCAGATTCTGGCCTTTCACCGTTTCTTAAATTCTCGGAGATCTGTAACTCCGATTGGGCTGACATTTTAACATGATTTTTATCCGGATATTAGCTTTCTTGTGGCCGAAGAAGGGCACCAACCGCCTTACGGGGTGACCACAAGGGTCCTGGCCGCGCCCTACCCCCTAGGGCGTGCCTCAAGGGCTTGTGAGCCCCTCGGGCATCGTCTCCCGTTGATTCCAATTCCCAAAAATCACATATATTCCAAAAAAAATCTTCGTAAGTTTTTATCGCATTTGGACTTTGTTTGGTATGGATATTCTGTGAAACAAAAAACATGCAACAAACAGGAACTGGCACTGGGCACTGGATCAATATGTTAGTCCCAAAAATAATATAAAAAGTTGCCAAAAGTATATGAAAGTTGTAGAATATTGGCATGAAACAATAAAAAATTATAGATACGACGGAGACGTCTCAGCATCCCCAAGCTTTATTCCTGCTCGTCCTCGAATAGGCAAATGATAAAAAAGATAATTTTTGATGTGGAATGCTACCTAGCATAATCTTGATCATATAATCTAATCATGGCATGAATATTAAGACACGAGTGATTCAAAGCAATAGTCTATCATTTGACATTAAGACAATAATATTTCAAGCATACTAATAAACCAATCAAGTCTTCTCAAAATAACATGGCCAAAGGAAGTTATCCCTACAAAATCATATAGTCTGGCTATGCTCCATCTTCATCACACAAAGTATTTCATCATGCACATCCCCGATGACAAGCCAAGCAATTGTTTCATACTTTTAATGTTCTCAAGCCTTTTCAACTTTCATGCAATACATGAGCGTGAGCCATGGATATAGCACTATAGGTGGAATAGAATATGATGGTGGAGGTTGTGGGGAGAAGACAAAAAGGAAGAAAGTCTCACATCGACGTGACTAATCAACGGTCTATGGAGATGCCCATTAATTGATGTCAATGCGAGGAGTAGGGATTGCCATGCAATGGATGCACTAAGAGCTATAAGTGTATGAAAGCTCAAACTGAAAACTAAGTGGGTGTGCATCCAACTTGCTTGCTCATGAAGACCTCGGGCATTTGAGGAAGCCCATCATCGGAATATACAAGCCAAGTTCTATAATGAAAATTCCCACTAGTATATGAAAGTGATAACTCAAGAGACTCTCTATATGAAGAACATGGTGCTACTCTGAAGCACAAGTGTGGTAAAAGGATAGTAGCATTGCCCCTTCTCTCTTTTTCTCTCATTTTTTTGTTTTCTTTTTTTTAGGCTCTCTCTTTTTTTTTGCCTTTTTTTTCGTCCGAAGTCTCATCCCGACTTGTGGGGGAATCATAGTCTTCCGCATCCTTTCCTCACTGGGACAATGCTCTAATAATGATGATCATCACACTTTTATTTACTTACAACTCGATACTAAAACAAAGATATGACTCTATATGAATGCCTCCGGCGGTGTACCGGGATGTGCAATGATCTAGCGTAGCAATGACATCAAAAAACAGACAAGCCATGAAAACATCATGCTAGCTATCTTACGATCATGCAAAGCAATATGAATGATGATGCGTGTCATAATAAATGGAACGGAGGAAGTAGCATGGCAATATATCTCGGAATGGCTATGGAGATGCCATAATAGGTAGGTATGGTGGCTGTTTTGAGGAAGATATAAGGAAGCTTATGTGTGATAGAGCGTATCATATCACGGGGTTTGGATGCACCGGCGAAGTTTGCACCAACTCTCGAGGTGAGAAAGGGCAATGCACGGTACCGAAGAGGCTAGCAATGATGGAAGGGTGAGAGTGCGTATAATCCGTGGACTCAACATTAGTCATAAAGAACTCACATACTTATTGCAAAAATTTATTAGCTATCGAAACAAAGTACTACACGCATGCTCCTAGGGGGATAGATTGGTAGGAAAAGACCATTGCTCGTCCCCGACCGCCACTCATAAGGGAGACAATCAAAAAATAAATCATGCTCCGACTTCATCACATAACTGTTCACCATACGTGCATGCTGCGGGAATCACAAACCTTAACACAAGTATTTATACCAATCCACAATTACTCACTAGCATGACTCTAATATCATCATCTTTTTATCGTAAAACTATTGCAAGGAATCAAACATATCATATTCAGTGATCTACAAGTTTTATGTAGGATTTTATGACTAACCATGTGAATGACCAATTCCTGTCAACTCTCTAAATAGATATAAGTGAAGCATGAGAGTTTAATTCTTTCTACAAAAGATATGCCCACGCTCTAACAAATATAAGTGAATTTTTAATGTGTAGAGAAACAGGCAATCCAAACTTCAAATGATATAAGTGAAGCACATGAAGCATTCTATAAAGCCATACTCAAAAGATATAAGTGAAGTGCATGAAGCATTCTATGAATCAACCAAGGACTATCTCATACCAGCATGGTGCATAAAAGGAAAAGGAAAAATAAAAACAAAAGACGCTCCAAGAATTTGCACATATCATGTGACGAATAAAAATATAGCTCCAAGTAAAATTACCGATGGTCGTTAGAAGAAAGAGGGGATGCCTTCCAGGGCATCCCCAAGCTTAGTTCCTTGGGAGTCCTTGAATATTACCTTGGGGTGCCTCGGGCATCCCCAATCTTAGGCTCTTGTCACTCCTTATTCCTTCATCCATTGTGATCTCACCCAAAACTTGAAAACTTCAATCACACAAAACTTAACAAAACCCTCGTGAGATCCGTTAGCATAATAAAACAAATGACCACTTTAAGTACTGTTGTGAACTCATTCCAAATTCATATTAGCATTATATATATTGTATTCCAACTTCACCATGGTTCATACCCCCCGATACTACCCATAGATTCATCAAAATAAGAGAACAATGCATAGAAAACAGAATCTGTCAAAAACAGAACAGTCTGTAGTAATCTGAACATCTACCATACTTATGTAACTCCAAAAATTCTAAAAAATTAGGATAAAATAAAAAAATATTATATCAGTACTGTGTACAAATTTCAGCCACTTTTGACATTCCAGTAAAAAATGTAAATTCATGCGCTACAGCCAAAGTTTCTGTTTTTCCACTGCACATACCAAACAAGCAATCTAATCATCCTAAAGGCAAATCTTGGCATGTTATTTTTATAATACAATGGATTTGTACAAGGGGATAATTATTTTTGTTGAAAAGTTTCTATAATTCAAGATTTGCAAAGTTTCCATGGGCATGAACAAAGTTCAAGGAGCTCCCCCACTTCAACGGCGCTCGTCTTTCTTACTTTCACTTTCCTTTTTGAAAAGTTTTAGGTTCCCCTCTATAATTTTTTGTTTTTAAACTTTATAAAAGCACTCAACAGAATAAAATGACTCTCTAAAACTTCCGGGTTGTCTCCCTGGCAGCGCTTTCTTTAAAGCCATTAAGCTAGGCATAAAGTGCTCAAGTAATTGATCCACCCGGATCCCAAGGTATATCAAAGCCAATTTTAATTAACAATGATTTGTAATTTAGTAGTGAGCATAAATCAACATATATCATGCAATGACGAAGTCCAACTCTCTTCCTATGCATTGGCATGTCATAAAGGAACAATTCATGCACACAAAGTAAAGGCCAATACATAGCATAAGGTGTTTCTTGCAATTTTATTGTATTGGAAACATAGAGAGGCCGAGATGTAGTTCCTCTCTCATAATAATTGCAAGTAGGAGCAGCAAGCACATGCATATTATATTCATCAAAATCATCATGTGTAGTAGTAAAATGCAACCCATCAATATAATCCTTAATAAGCGCAAACTTCTCCGATATAGTGTAGTTAGGAGAATTCAAAAAGATAATAGGACTATCATGCGTGTGTGCAATAGCAACAATTTCATTCTTAACATAAGGAACTATAGCAAGTTCATCTCCATAAGCATAATTCATATTGGTATCATGGCCACAAGCATAGCAAGCATCAAGTTCATCGAAAAGGGATATTTCAAATGAATCAACCGGATCATAGCAATCATCCTTCGGTAAGCACGAAGGGAAATTAAACAATGTATGAGTTGAAGAGTTACTCTCATTAGAAGGTGGGCACGGGTAGCTAATCCGCTCTTCCTCCTTTTATTCTTCGCTCTCCTCGTCATCTTTTTCATCCAATGAGCTCACAGTTTCAGCAATTCCTTCTTCCATAGTTTCCTGCAAAATATTAGTCTCCTCTTGGACAGCGGAGGAGTCCTCAATATATGGCTTAACATAAGCATTAGAAGCATAGTTTTCATAGCAATATTTAAGTATGGCAAAATTTTCAGATTTGTAAAGAGTAGCATCATACTTTTCAATCAAAGAAGCAATTTCATAGGCACCCTTAAAAGCAACAAATTCTTCAATTTGCTCAATATCATAGTAATTATAAACACCCTTGGCATAAGAAGATACGATTCCATTATCCTTAAACTCACATTGATAGGGAAGGTGTTTTTTAGGGTCTTCAGAACAACAAGTAAAATCATATATTTCGCATAAATTCCAAGCATAGCATTGCAAAGTATTAATATGATGCCATAAAAGTTTCCCTTTTTAAGATAAGCGATGTCGCACAAAATAAGCATGCTCATTTAATGATTTTCCCTCAACTAAAGTAGTTGGGTTTTCAGCACGAGCACAAAGGGATCAAAGATGATCCAAGTAGAAAGCTTCAGGAGTATGATAGATTTTGGGTGGTTCTTCAACCATTGGTTTAGTAGGTACAACTAATTTTTTTGGTATTTTACGTTTCCTACCCATAACTAAAGATAGAAAACAGGAGCACAAAATAAAAAACTACTTAGTGATAAAGCAAACAAGCACACACGAGAATATTCACCCCACGCTATTGCTCCCCGGCAACGGTGCCAGAAAAAGGTCTTGATAACCCACAAGTATAGGGGATCAGTTGTAGCCTCTTTCGATAAGTAAGAGTGTCGAACCCAACGAGGAGCTAAAGGTAGAACAACTATTCCATCAAGTTCTATCGACCACCGATACAACTCTACGCACGCTTTCGCTTTACCTAGAACAAGTATGAAACTAGAAGGACTTTGTAGGTGTTGTAGGATAGGTTTGCAAGATAATACAGAGCACGTAAATAAAAACTAGGGGCTGTTTAGATAAAGAAATAATTAAGTTAGTTTAACGAGTGTGGAAAAGTGGTGGTAGGAGTTGCGGAATTGTCCCTAAGCAATTGACTACGTTACTAGACTGATAGCAAGTTTTATGTGGGAGAGGCCACTGCTAGCATGTCATCCCTTACTTGGAATTCTATACACTTATGATTGGAACTATTAGCAAGCATCCGCAACTACTAACGTTCATTAAGGTAAAACCCAACCATAGCATTAAGATATATTGGTCCCCCTTCAATCCCTTATGCATCAATTTCTATGCTAGGCTGAAGCTGCTATCACCCTTGCCCTCCAATACTTAGTCCTATCAACATACAACTAACCCTACTGTGTGATCCACACGCGCGCTCATATGATGAGCACCAAAGGACAGCAACATAACCACAAGGAAATTAAACCAATCATAGCAATTCACCAATCACCGATAGGACAACAGAAATCTACTCAGACATCATAGGATGGCAACACATCATTGGATAATAATATGAAGCATAAAGCACCATGTTCAAGTAGAGGGTACAGTGGGTTGCGGGAGGGTGGACCGCTGAATATAGATGGGGGAAGGTGATGAAGATGTTGGGGAAGATGACGGAGGTGTTGGTGTAGATCGCCGTCACACGATGATTGCCCCGGCGGCGTTCCGGTGCCACTGGGAGAGAGGGAGAGAGAGCCCCCTCCTTCTTCTTCTTCCTTGACCTTCCCCCTAGACGGGAGAAGGTTTTCCCCTCTGGTCCATGGCCTCCATGGCGGCGGAGGGGCGAGAGCCCCTCCGAGATTGGATCTGTCTCTCTGCTTCTCTCTGTTTCTGTGTTCCCAGATTCTGGCCTTTCACCGTTTCTTAAATTCCCAGAGATCCATAACTCCGATTCGGCTGAAATTTTAACATGATTTTATCCGGATATTAGCTTTCTTGCGGCCGAAGAAGGGCACCAACCGCCTTACGGGGTGACCACAAGGGTCCTGGCCGCGCCCTACCCCCTGGGGCGCGCCTCAAGGGCTTGTGGGCCCCTCGGGCATCGTCTCGCATTGATTCCAATTCCCAAAAATCACATATATTCCAAAAAAAATCTCCATAAGTTTTTTATCACGTTTGGACTTTGTTTGGTATGGATATTCTGCGAAACAAAAAACATGCAACAAACAGGAACTGGCACTGGGCACTGGATCAATATGTTAGTCCCAAAAATAATATAAAAAGTTGCCAAAAGTATATGAAAGTTGTAGAATATTGGCATGAAACAATCAAAAATTATAGATACGACGTTGACGTATCAGCATCCACCGCCAGCGGGCCGGATTCGCGGGGGCCACGGTCCATGCCCGATTTGCTGCGTCCAATGCCAACTGGGCCCCGATGCACCCAAGTGTCCCTAGACCGCCCCACGGAAGCCGTGCCATGCCCACTCAGGCGGGCAGCCCTAACCGGCCTAGTCCACGGGGAGAGAGCATCCCTTCCCACACTGACCAGGCCAGCCGGCGGCGGCGAATTCAGCCGGCGCGCCGACGGGTCATCCACCGCGAGGTACGAGCTCCGGTCAATGTCGGTCGTCTGCTATCCCACCGGCGAGGTCAGCACCACGAGCACGGGGTGCGGGGCCAGGTCCGCCCTAGATGGAAGGACACCTGCTAATGGGTCGGATTCCCCATGCCGCATCCACCACCAGCGGGCCGGATTCGCGGGGGCCACGGTCCATGCCCGATTTGCCGCGTCCAGGGCCAGCTGGGCCCTGATGCACCCAAGTGTCCCTGGGCCGGCCTACGGAAGCCGTGCCAGGCCCACCCAGGCGGGCAGCCCTAACCGGCCCAGTCCACGGGGAGAGAGCGTCCCCTCCCACGCTGACTAGGCCAGCCGGCGGCGACGAATTCAGCGGGCGCGTCGAAGGGTCCTCCACCGCGAGGGACGAGCTCCAGTCAATGTCGGTCATCTGCTATCCCACCGGCGAGGTTAGCGCCACAAATGGGGGGTGCGGGACCAGGTCCGCCATGCCCGCTACGATGGCCGCGAGCCGCGATACCCGAGGCAGCTGGCACTACTGGAATCGCCACGTACGCCGAGTGCAGGAAACACTTGGCAAAGTCTATTCCGAGAGTTGCACTCGGCAAAGACCACCCGGCGTACACCTCTCAGGCAAACAGAAATTTGCCGATAGCCAAAACGCGGGCACTCGGAAAACACTTTGCCGAGTGCCAAACAGTGCCTCTCGGCCCTCAGGCCCTCACGCCCGACCGCCGAACACCGCGCAAGCGCACCGATATCGCCATGGCCAGGAATTTGTCGAACGATGGCGGCGCCATGGAAACCGGCACCTTGACCCGCCCGTCCGCCCCAGCCTCCTCATCGGCGATGTCTGCCCAATGAAACGGCGCAGGACGGGAACCTGTGTTTGCCCTGGGTGACCGGTGTCTCCTCCACATGCGCCGCACCCCGACCAACCTCACCATGGCCTCGCGCCGGCCGACCGCCCGCGAATGCGCCTTGGGGCATGGCGTCCAAGCGTCGCCGGTCGCCGTGCCAATCGCCACTCCCTAGCGGCCGAATCTATTTACTCCTGCTCGCCTGGCATGCTCTTGTATCTTAGTTATAGAAACACTTTTCCATGGGTGTTTAATATGACTATTAATCCTTACAAAAGGGGCACTACATTAATAGATGTAAATATGACCACAAAATTTAAGGTATATCTCCGTTAGATCTTCACTCGAACAAGGAATCCACTATGTCTCTAACACCGATACAACTAGCTGAGTTACACACTTATTCTTACAGAGTTTATAATAAAACTGGAGTTTCTTGGCCATGACAATAAAGCATCAAGCATATAGCATGCAACAATTGACTGTTGCAAAAGCGCATGCCATGCATTTATTCTAACGATAAAATGATTGAAGAACTACAAATCATTTTCCAACGGATAACAGAGCAAAATGTATAGTGGAATTCCTATTACGATGGATGGAAGACGGAATGGATGGTCCAATAGTGGCTTCAGCAGCCGCAAGGGCAATTAAAAAAATGCAAAAATATCTCCTTTTAATTTTTAAACAAAAATCTTCTTAAGTTTGTCCTACAACTCAAGTACATTCAACCTTTCATCTTTGATAAATATTAAAACACTAGTTCGTGCTGTTACCTGGTTTGATGACTAACGTTTAATTGTACATATTAGCTTAAGGGCTGGGCATGCATTTCCATACATATGAGTATGTCATTTAGACCATTTGGACAATGTGGCATGGTGATTGGCAAAGACGATGTCTCATTCATGGCAGCACCATGTGCACACTGCTAGGTTGTATATGATCCAGAACTAGTAGAGATGGTCGCAGCACAGCATGCTTTGTAGTTGGAGATGAAGCTGGAAATGTCAAAGCTATTGCTGGAGCAGGACTGTCTGAGTGCTCAACTGAAAATCTCGATTCCATGGGCGTACATATAAGCTTATGCTCCCCTGGTGCAAGAACTGGAGATATGGTGCAGCTCTTTCGACGAATGCAGGATGATCTTGTCTCCGAGATCGGTGAAAGTGGGCACCCACGTGTTAGTAAGACTGGCTGGAAGCATAGTATAATTTTGTTAGATCATGGCTTTCTGTTTCAAGGCTTTTCTTGAGCCATTATTTTGTGTGAAGACCCCGATGTTATGATCTAACTAGCAAAGCGACCATCACAATTTCCAGGGCTTCAATTAATGTCTTATTTTTGTAGGTGAATGATGGCCCATTTTTATGAACAATGTAATGACATTCATTCCTTTATGATTAATAATACTAGTCATCAACCCGTGCAACTGCACCGGCTAGTAATTACAAAATCCCGTTAATAGTAAAGATGTTCATAATATTCAGGCTATCCTAGCCAAACTGATGAATGATCTATAGGAGCATAAAAGAATAAAGGGAACATTCGGTGGCCACGAAACTTCACTTCTGCTCCTGCAATAGAAGCGGCGTGCAGGAGCTAACTGATTATGATTTAGTGCAATTCTCTTCTTCTTCTTGAAGCAGTTTTGGGGCAAACAGTACAGTTTATGGATATCCAATTATCCATGTACATATAAAGATTTATACTTCCTTGTTTGCATATAAGAAAATAAATAACATGAGCTCTCAAGGTATCATCATTGCCTCTTGTAAGTACTATACTTGCAGCAATATCTCCAATGTTTTACTCCCTCTGTACATAAATATAAGATGTTTTAGAGACTTGTGTCAAAAACATCTTATATTTATTTACAAAGGGAGTAGTTCTCTATTTATGCTTCAGCTACTTGCCAACTGATATACCATGAGACCTTAGGGGGCAAAACGAACTTCACCTGAAGTAAACTGAATTGATCATAAATTGTATTGGATGTATATCACATGCCCAAAAATATAGCAACATGAGCATCTTGTTTCCTTGAGCGGAGCTCTATCAAGAAAAAGCTGAATAAATGCAGTAAAATTTAGTTATTCATGTCTTACTACCTAATGAGAGAAAAGTGAAGGTGCATCGTACGGGAAAACATATTACATAAGTAGTGTTATAATCTTACATTGTTAGCACAAGCAAATATGCCGATCTTTTATTTTAGTGCAACAATGGATTAACTCGTGGTCGCTGCTTCCCAATGATTAACTCAGTATTGTCAGATGAAACTACTAATACAGATGTGTCCACATAACCACAACCAATTACTAATGATATCTCTGAACTTCCAAACTGCTATGAAAGCAATCATATCAGCCTTGGAAATTCTTTTAATCTTCTTAAGAAAATAGTACTCTGTCTCTTCAGAGTAATCAATAGTTACACTCAATCAACACCTTAATCAAGAAAAAATTAATTAGTCAGGGGCACAAAATACATGTTTGGATTTTCGACATGGTCCATAAAGAAGCATGTGAAAACAGAATTCCACAAAAAAACTAATGGTTATTCATATCCTTATAATAACATTTCTGGAAGAGATTCTATTCCAACAACTATGCAAGGAAGCGATCCTACTTCTCGGACCTATTCTGGAAGGCTATAGCATGAAGGGCACCAGCAGATCAACTCCAGTAAATTGCTATTATTCTGGTTAATTTCGTGCCAATATTTGTACTTATAGATGGAAAACATGAAGCTACAAATACTATTTTTCTGGATGAATGGCATCGCTGCATGAACTAATTCGCTCAATATGACTGTTTTTCTGGATGCAAGATATTCGCTGCTGAACCAACTCTCGGTGCACCCACGCAAGAAAACCTATCAAAACATTTTGAAAAAAAAATCTGAAACTTTTTGGAAATGATCATTAACAAATGTTAGAGACTTGCCAAGTTTGGTGGCCAAATGATATCCGTGGAAAACTGTACAAAAAAACAAAATTACAAATTCTGGTCAAACAGTGCACATACATTTTGAGTAAATTTGAGTAATTTTTTTTTGTATAGAGCTCCTCGAATGTCATTTGACCACCAAAATTTGCAAGCCTCTCTAACATTGGTTGATGATCATTCCCACAAAGTTTCAGATTTTTTTCAAAATGTTTTGGTATGTTTTTTGCGTGAGTGCACCGTGGGTGCACCGAGGGTGGGTGTAGAAAAACCACACTCAAGATATCGCTCCATAATTCTCATCACAATGTTACTATTGAGATCCGTTTCTACATATAAAAAAGGACAGACATTATAATTACATGAAACTGTAGAGAGGGGTATTATGCTCACCTGAATCTATAGAAATCACTTCCATCGTCTTTCATGAACACAGATCTATCAAGAACATAGCATAGCTGTATCTCCTCATCCAACTTGGTCAGATGCTACGAGAAAGAGGAAGCCGCTACGACATGATTGAGAATATGTACAGATACACTCTATCTATGTTAGGAGGAACCTGATGCTGAAGGAAACAAAACATGGAAGCCATGGTGGAGACCTTGGCTAGCATCATGACAAAGGAAGACAATACCAGATTGAGAGGGAGACGGCTGAGCTGATCATGACCAGCTACATACTTGCCCTTTTTCTAGAGGGAGCAACGACATACATATGTTTATTTCTTTTGAGAACAACGAACTATATATATTCAGAAAGACAGAAAACAGAAATGTGATTTTCTTTGTCCTGTTTGCACGTGCATGCATACAACCCTACATGTTGCATGTTGCCGTTCCAAGATGTACACGATAGGAAATCAACTTTTGCCTCGTATGCTTGTAGGAGTGTAAGAAAATAAGACTCCATGTCTCCGACTATGTCTCCTCTACAAACCGGGACTAAAGGGGCTCGCGGGGGCCCAGCCTGACGCCAACCTGCCACCACCCCTTTAGTCCCGGTTTGTGACACAAACCGGGACTAGAGGTACGCCACGAACCGGGACTAATGACGCCCGCGCCTTAGCCATTGGAACCGGGACTAATGGCCACATTAGTACCGGGCCGTAATCGAACCGGGACTAATGAGGCGAACATAAGGTCGTTTTTCTACTAGTGTTTATTTACTTTACCCATGCAAATATTAGTCACACAAACCATCATTAATACGTATTGTGGAAAATATTACTCCACATAGAGAACAGATAACCGAAGACCACACCGCAAACAGAACATCGGATTGTATCCATGTAACTTAGCAGATCACTCTTTTAGCTGATAAAACATCACTACATGCATTACATTAAAAATCCAAACTGAATGCATGGGACACTAATCTATTCACTAATATCCACAAGATTGATCTCAACTCTTTTTTCAGAAATGCAGAACAAACACACACACACACTCATAAAAACACACGTACACCCACCCATATCAACAGACACACGCAAACCATACCTCTGTGAGCACCTCTGAAATGTTGATCCAGAGATCTTGAGATTGACAAACTCGCCACAGGTGTCAACGGGAACATCGTCTCCCACTAAAAAAACATCACCGGATAGCCCAGAATAATTGCAGGAAAATGTTAGCATCCTTGGCAAGTCTAGGACTTGAAGCCAAGTGGGTTTCCACGACATTCAACCTAACCACCTTCTCCTCGTCCCTTTCCTCTGGACAAGGCCATGTAACCTACTATCTTCCTGTGCATTTATTAGTCCCACTCACACTTCGGGTCAAAGTTTGACCATAAATTTAACTAGCATAATAAAATTTATATGTACCAACAATAATATCATTTGAAACTTCTTTCAAATACGTAGCTGCCAATATAATTTTCATGACACATAACTTATATTTTGTTCATCGAATATAAGGTCAAATTTTAGCACAAAATACGGAGGGGACTAAGAAACCCAAACAGAGGTAGTATTAGATAGCAAGGAGTGACCGGTTTGAGGCAACAGGGGGTCGCCGCTTCTGCTAGAATCACCAGCGAGGGTAGGGGCGAAGGGAGGTGCGAGGATAGGTGATGGGAGGCCATGCCACACCGAGCCATACATGGGAGCCAAGAATCGTCCATCCGATATACTTGGGTCGTGATGTTTTTTTTCTCTGAAGGACCATTCTTTTCTATCCAATTCCAAATAGGGATTTGTCATGAAAAAGTTGCGGGGTTAATGATATGGCAATTATTTTAGCATAATTACTAGAGATTGATGCATATATTATAAGATCATATACAAACATTAGGAGTGGATAGGGAGACAAGATGGACCTAGCTGGATAAATTATTTGACCCAAAAACGTATAGAAGGCAAAGCACGGCAATTTATTAAATGTGGGGACAAAAAGGTACAACGATAAATGACTACCATGTGATATATACTTTGAGGCCCCCTTAGGATGCCAAAACTACTGGCAATTAATGTCACGACGTAGGAAACAAAGGAAATGAGTGCATGGATCGTATTTGTAGAATGACCATGCAGCCCTCTACGTATCAAGGCTTTGAAAATTAAAGATCCATTTTTTTCAGTCAAAAGCTTTAACACAATGTATCTTCGACATGACTTTACACTTAGAGGGCAGGAAATTGATAGATGTAGTTTCCTAGGTAGTTCTTGTATTGTAAGATATTATATAACCTAGTTTGTTGAGTTCCACATAGGTAACTAGGCAGATGATTTTCCAAAATACTAGCCAACATTTTAGCCATGTTATTTCAAAATAACTCTCATATTTCCTATATACCTAAAAGAGTCATTCCCACAAACTTATTTATCTCAACGTGCAAGCATGCCACATCACCATACAATTATGGATTACATAAGTCCCACCTCAACATGCAACCATGCATGAGAAAAGGCCATCACCAGATGCCATGCAAGGGAAAATATTTTCATTCTATGATTCTACTTATATTCAATATACTATGCATAATCAAATATAATAAAACATATTTATTTTATTTTGGTTCACATGTTATTAATCTAAATATTTATATTCCACACAACCAAATCTCATTGAAATATATTTCAACCGATTCCCGTAGCAACGCGTGGGGTATCATCTAGTTAATTCAAGCTCCGGCTCCATAGAGTCCCTCTTCAAACAAAATCAAAAATCCTATTTGACAGTTCAAACATAATATGAAAATAACTACAGATGTTAATATGGTTCTATAGTACATGTTTATAAAGTTTAATCATGAAATACGTCAACATGTGAGCCACCCAAAAGGACAAGTTCATGGATTTTTAATTGTGACAATGCATGTACTCTTGACCTTTTTTGAAATCAGAATTTGGTTACCAAGTTTTGTTTATTCACATGCCTAATAATGTATATCATCATCAAACTCCCCGCAAAAAAGGACATGTTCATGGATTTTTAATTGTGACAGTGCATGTACTCTTGACCTTTTTTGAAATCAGAATTTATTTACCACTTTTTTGTTTATTCACATGCATAATAATGTATATCATCATGAAACTCCCCGCAAAACAAAATATCATCATGAAACTTTACACATATGTAGTATACACCTATATATGAACTTGCCTAATTCTTTTTGAGACTTTTATATAACACTGAATGTAATTTCAGAACTTCTCAGAAAAAACAAGCTCCATGGAGCGTTGGCTCTACAATGCATTTTTCTATAGGATTGAGTCTTCTTGTGTACAAACAATAATTACTCTATTATAATTACATATAATTCTAGTTGCTCAATCAGGAATCAGGATGCCAGTTTTCTTTTTGGCCGGCGCTAGGCATCGATCGGCCCCCAGCCGCTCGATCTAACCTCCTGCAGTCGTCTGATCTGGCCTCTGTCACTTGACTGTCTTCTTCCTCCAGTCAACACATCCCAGAAAAACACGCACCCCCTACGCAGCTGCGAGTGCGCTCCCGTCGAGCTCGCCGCTCCCTGACGCTGCTCGCGACACCCTCACCCCCCTCGCCATGTCCAGCTAACACAAACCTAAAAGAAAAAAAAAACTCCCATACTCGGCTGGAGCAAAACAAATTTGCCGGTTAAAACTCAGTGGCAGTTCCAGAAAAAATCTCAGCAACAGAAATACTAAGATAGTTAATTGTACCAAACAAAATAACCAGTTCCAGCAAAATATTTAACTGGTTCCAGCAAACTTACTGGCGGTTCCAGCAAAAATCTCAGCAGAAAAATAACTATGGTAGTCATTGTACAAAATAGAATAGCCAATTTCAGCACACAAAAAAAAATACACTGATTTCAGCAAAAATAATCTCAGCAGCAAATACACCGGCGTCGATTGTAGCAAAAAAAACCGTTCTAGCAAAAACAAACGCTGGTTCGAGCAAAAAGAAGTGTCGTGGGGCGAGGGCGCGTCGGGTTCCAGCACCAGGGAACACTGGTTCCTGCCTCGCCGCGTGCCGGTTGCAGCTTCCCGATCGGTTGGTTCCAGCACCTCTAGAATCTTTACCTTGCCGGTTGTAGCTCACCTCACGAACGGCTCCAGCAACGCCACCATCGCCGGGATACAACTCTCACCGACGCTGGTTCCAGCACACAGGGGGCACCCATGTCGCATCACCGACTGCCTCCCGGCGGATTGCAACTCGCCGCCCCAGTAAGCAGCCCTGGCAGCCGATGGTCGCGGCATCGTCGCAAAACCAGAGTGGTGGTGGCCATGGCCGCTGTTTCAGATCTGAAAGACGGGTAGAGGGATTGGCCTTGGAGATGGGTGGAAAGGGCTTGGAGTAGGTCTGCTCGCTGGGCGGAGGCTGCCAACGGCGGTGGTCAGGCCGGCATCGCAATAGAATTTCAGAGAACGGCGGAGGTGCGGATGCGAGGAGCATTGCACCGAGTGTTGAGAAATAGCACTGCTACATAGACGACACCTTGGCAACCGATGTATGCACGACACATGTTGACTGCCGTCCATCACTTTGGTTGCATGGGTTGGTGCCATCGATCACAGCTTCGTTCAGAGATCGGCTGCCCATGTATCGTGTGCATAGTGATTTCGGTTGAGAAAAGGATAAGGAGTTTAGGAAAGTGAAGATAGACACGAGGGTGGGAAAGGGACCGGACACTCGTCCAACGCAAGTGCTATTTGTGCGGCGTTTGATTTGTCGCAATCCAACGGTGCGTGGCCATTAGGCCGGCCAGCCAGTGGGAAACGTTTCCCTTTCTTTTTTGCCGGGCCGGACAAGTCTGTAATCGAAAGTACTAGTATTATGACTTCCTATCACCAAAGTTGCATATGTATTAACAATTGAATTTTCACTCAAAATGGCGTGATTGTGAAGATGAAGTATAAATAGTGTGCAGCCAATGCAGCACCCGAGGCCAAGTGGAGAAGATAACGGCTGCCACTCTTGGACTCATCCGAGGCCAGGTGGAGAAGATGAGGCCACGCCAGGCCAGACTGCTTTACTCGCGGCTGAGGGCAGATTGGAGGACGAAGCAAGACAAGGGCTGACGGCTGTTCGCCTCGCCACCGAGCACGCGCCGCACTCGACGTCCGACGACACCTGAGCTTTGGATTCGTGTGAGGTGAAGCAAGAGTGCAAGACAAAGGCTCATGACGTCTTGACACTCCAGTACAACACTCTCTCACGCACGCACGCACGCACGCACGCGGTGGCGCTGCCTCGATCCTCACCCAACAGGCGCCGGTCCAACACGGCCAGTTCACTCATTGTCAAGCCTCGATCCCCAGCTCCCCAGCCAACACTCACCGCCCAGCTGCGCGATGGGAGGTCCAGACGAGCGTCAAGCCGTAGCCGCCGGGGAGCTCGTCTCAGCCCGTGACCCTCCTCCCACCGAGGGTAACGCCGTCGTTGGCGTCGCAAACCTGCCGCCTCCTGGATTCCTCGCGGCCCTCCCACACGCCGGGCCGAACACCACGGCCGTCGGCCTGGTCGATCCCGCCAGGCAGGAGCCCAGGGGCTGCGCGCTCGGCCGGGGCGACAAGCGCCGCTCCGTCCAGGGTCTCGTCAACGAGATCGACCTCAATTTGCCGGCAGGAGAGGCCCCGGAGGAGGGCAAGGGCAGCGCGGTGGAAGCCCCGCAGGGGACGCCCACGCAGAGGAAGCGCACGCATCGATCTGCCATCAGGAAGTATGTGCTAACCTGGTACGGTAATTACAGTTTCGTTTGTTCAACTGTGCATAATCTCGAGGCGCTACATCTGGTCTTAGCTCGTGGAATCGTTGCATATCTGACGCACCGTTGATCCTGCCTAGTGTTTTTCTCAAACTGCTGTGTAAAACTAGAAAGAAATACTTATATACATATGCTACCGCTAGTGGTTACTGGTCAGTACTACTACATTTTTAGATTCGATTTCTTCATATAAGTCTAGTTAGTATAAAATGTACTTATACCAAACACAAGAGATTAACTTGTGAATTAGTTGCGGTGATATTAAAAATCGAATTGATCATCCTTTATAAGATTGGTTCGGTACTAGGATTAGTTTTAAACTAATAATTTCACACTTTGGTGCCAATGTTATATGTACTTGAGATTGATATATATACTGTTGTGTTAGGAGGAGGAAGCAGAGTGGGTCCTCGACCATGGCCAACCTGGACGACGATGGCCAGAACAAGGATGAGAGCACCGGGTTGGGGCTCTCCGCAAAGCGGGAGAGGAAGAGAAGCAAGTACCTCTTGCTGCCATACACCAACGATCTTGACGGGCTGGATCTCGACGAGAAGGAGGAGGATGTCGGTGCCCGGGAGGTCTTGCTGTTGGTGCGCGGCTTCGCCAAGGACATCTTTCTTCGGAGGTATTTTCCTCAGGCTGCAAAGGGGTATCTCGGAAGGCTTAGGACCACAACGTTTTTGCCGGAGAATACTTTTGCAAATGGTGTTGCTGTTCCTGAATGTCCAGCAGAGGATTCTTTTGCAAAAGCTACTGCAGACGCTACAATTGTGTTATCTGATTCATCATGTGATTCTGAGAAGAAACAAGGCGAGGGTGTATTCAAGGGGAGCGGAGGGAAGAATGATCAAGATGGCGGTGGAGGTTCTTCTATCAAAGGGAAGGAGGTGGAGAAAACCCCTCCACCAAAAAACCATCTTGACCATGGCTTACTTATTACTCCCGCTATTCCTATCAGCCAAGTGAGGCCAGAAGGTGTGATAAGCCATGTGAAACCAGGAGTTGAGGTAGATACTGTCACAAGTGTGCAGAGGCCAACGGAAGAAACCGTTCCTCCTACAACTGGTTTGCTTCCTTTGCATGAAGGCGTATCTTCTCAGCCCACACGTGGAAATGAAGACACTTTCCAAGAACAAGAACCTAATGCTTCTTTGCAGGTGATGGTTCTGAAGGTACCGAACGTTTCATCCACCCCCACCTGCCCCGACAACTCAGCTGAGCATCCCTGAAATGAGGAGGGGTGTCAAGCACATGATCTCGCGCCTGCAAAATGGAGTCAAGCCCGTCCAGGAGAACCTTCTAGGCTATTTGCAGAGGCTTCTGGCAAACCTTGATAGGGCACAACCCGGGCCTTCTAGCTCAACGACCACTACTTCATAGCCCCTGCCCACCATCTGGCTTCGTGGATCTGGCCTCTCCATAGTTCTTGTTGGTGTATGGACTCTTCTTGTTTTCTTTTCATGGAGCTTCTTTTTTCCATTTGATGATGAACAAAATGTAATTGCAAAGTCAATGTGAATGGTAGACATTATTATCATGTCGTTGCTTGCTTGCTTGTCACTTAAGACCTTTTTCTATACATCAAACCCTCATTATACAACCATGACGCACCACGCCCCGGCTACCTCCACAATGCACCACGCCCCAGCCGCCTCCACATTGCACCGAGCCAACCACCTCCATGTCGCACCACCTACAACCTTCTTCCTCACCATGTGTCACTGATGGATCCGACTCACCCCTACCATCTCATGACACTCGACGACAGATCGGGCCACCCCGTCACAGGTTGCCTTGCACCTCCCCACCTAACAATGGATACATGCATCAAGCATCGTCGTGAGGACGTATATGGGACTTGGGCGACATGGTTAGGAGACACGACAGCAGGCGTCAAGGAGAGTGTGTAGTTGACAAAGGACGAGCGCGCTGAAGAGTTTGGTGCATCTAGGGCATTCTCTCTTGCGCCGCTTCCCTCTATTTGTTGTGGTTCTGCTCTCCAGGTCTCCTATTGGGGACAATAATGCGACGGGCGTCTCCCACGCCCTCCTCCTATGGCCTCCCTGAAACGACCACAAGCCGGTGATTTGGTCGTGCGACAACTACGACGCCTCCATGCTGCCGACACCAATGGGATGGCCCAACGTCCTCACAATCCCCCTTCCATGCCCTACCTGTGACGGCAGTGGTTTTCTGCTAGTTCCAAAAACTGCTACCATGGCAGACTATTTGCAAAATCTGTGCGAAGACGACACGGACTCCTCCAACATAAGGGGCTATACCATGTCATTAAATTATGAATTGCATATGATGTTAATCCCTTTTTATGCACCTCATTTGATGTGCAGTTTGACCTCCGGCCATGGTGTCGATTGTTTAGGCACTGTGGATGGTGGTCTGCGCAGGCGATTGCGAGGGTACAATCTACTAGAAGGCTAGGAGCGGCCGGTTTGAGGCAATATGGTGGTTCCTGCCATCGCTACAGTTACCTGTGGGAGTAGGGCCGAAGTGAGGGGCGAAGGGAGGGGATGGGAGGTCCTGTTACACCGCAGCCTGTTGTGGGATCTAAGGATCGCATGTACAATAATTTTTTTCTGTGACGGACCATTTTTTTCTTTCCAATTCCAGTTAAGAGTTTATCATGAGGAAACTACCGGTTTAATTATATACAAAATTGTTTGAGCATAATTATTAGAGATCGATCCACACATTATAACTTCATGTGCAAACATTAGTTGCGGATAGGGGGACAAGATGGACCTAACCGAATAAATTGCTAGACAAGAAAGTGTCTTGAAGGGAAAGCACGGAAATTTATTAAATGCAGGAACACAAAGGTACAACGATAAACGACAACCTTGTGTGATATGCGTCGAGAGCCCCGCAAGATGCCAAAAAGTCTGGTCATTAATATCACGACGAAAGAAACAGAGGAAATCCATCGATGGATCGTATTTGTAGAATGGCCATGCGGCCCTTTACGTATCAAGCGTTTAACAATTAAATCTCCATTCTTTTTATTCAAAAGCTTTAACACTATGTATGTTCGACATGAAAGCTTTACAATGGAGCTACTTGATGCTATATGCATACGCTATCAAATTCGCAGGCAGCCTGATGTGATCTGGAAGTCTAAGGCCCCACCTCGATGCAAGTTCTTTGCGTGGCTGGCCCAAGCAATAGGTGTTGGACGTCATATCAGTTGGCTAGGCGGGGATTGCCCCTACCAAGCCGCTTGCCCTCTGTGTGATCAAGCGGAGGAAACAATGGAGCATATCTTGGTTAACTGTGTGCTTGCGACGATGGTGTGGGCGGAGGTACTATCATCTTGGGGGAGAGGTGAGTGGACGCCGACCACTGACGACCACGTTCTCTCCTGGCTCACCGTGGAGCGGCCGGGGATTCATCTCGAAGGAACTGCATGCACTTATCTTGCTGATATGTTGGACGATCTAGAAACATAGGAATGACATCGTCTTCGACAATGCATTCCGTCAGTTCCCGTAGTTCTCACTAGGATTCCTGAGGAAGGGAAGACTTGGCACCTTGAGAGGCTGTTTTGTGGAGATCTTGATGTTTTCCTTCCAAGGTTGTATAGGTGGATTAATAGCGAGTAGTCCGACAAGTCTAGGGTTGGTGGTGTAGCGTCTGCACTGAGGTGCCCCATTCGTAAAACATTGTGTGGATGGGCTCTTGCCTCTCCTCTCTTGATTGCTGATATGCATGCTTATGCGTATCCTAGAAAAAAAGTTTCCACTTAGAGGTAAGGAAGTTGAGGAGAGTGTGTATTTTCATGGGTAGTTCTTGTATTGTTAGATATCCTATAGCCTAGTTTGTTGAGTTCCACACAGATAACTAGGTAGATGATTTTCAAGAATTTTAACCAATATTTCAGCGACATTTTTTAAACTATACTTCTTATGTTTCAAAATAACTCTAATAGGAGTATTATATTTGGCTAGAAGAAGGAATGATGCGTATTTAGGTGGGGACCTTGGGTTCATCCGAGTCCAGGTGGAGTCATGGAGAAGATAATGGCTGCCAACCTTGAATTCATTCGAAACCAGGTGTAGAAGATGACGGCCCCTCCTTTGGTTTAGCACTATCATCGGGTGGAACAGGAGTGGTGTATGTGTTTTTAGTGGGATATACAAATGGTGGAATTGCTGCATAATATTCAAGAGTTTAATAACTAATACAAAAGTTTTTGACATTTTTCGAAAAAGTTGAATGCAAATGGATGTTTACTATGATTGGATTTGTTTAGAGATAACTGATTGTTTGGTTTGGAAGAGTTTATTTTCTTCTCACAGCAAATATGCATGTGCGTAGCGGAAGAGAAAATTGATCTATCCACCAAAATACGCATCAGCATAGCACTGCAGGGGAAGGGAAGCGCATGCCCAGGTATATAAGGAATGCATATCCTACTTCAATATCCATTATTAAAGTGGATGTATGTATGGCTATACATGGCTTGGTCAATTTCGCTTTAACCCTGAGAACCAACCTCTGGTTGGATGGTTAGGAGGCAGTGATACCCAAATACCACCAGGAATTAAACCACAGGCTTGACACATTGGTTAGGAGGACAAAATATTCTTTCATTGGGAGGCGAAGATCGCGTCGATAGCGAGACGCTTGTGGTGACTTCATAAATCTCAAGACCCGTCGGCTTAGTCTCTCTAGGGATGGATGTATGTACATGTTTGTGAGTGATACTGTGTTTCTTAAAAGAAGGTTCCCTTTAACCTTTGTATGCAGCAATTTAATGTGTCTTGCGTTGAATGGAAGAAAACAAAACACCACACGTTTTTAGTGACTCGTTCATGTTGCCACTTTTCATGTTCCCTACCGTAGTCGATGATGGTAGGGTTTTTGCTGCCTGCAATTCAAAAAATTGATGAAACCACATTCATGTCCTTTGACGGCGCCTCCTTCAGCATCACACTATCACCATACGAAAGAGTACTGGTGCATTGAAGTGTTACTGTTTATATACAAAAAAAATTAATATTCAAAGTAAACAGGTTTTACTATGTTGTTTTTTGGATGAAAGAGGAGTGGTGCATTGAAGTGGGATTATTTATATATATATTTTTTGTTAATATTCGAAAGCAAACAGGTTTTTACTTTGTTGGTTTTTTTTAGAAAATGTTGGTTGTTTGGTTTGCAAGATTATATTATGTTCCCTTTCTTTTGCACTATTTGAACTTGGTCCAAATGCAAACATTTCACGTGGATAGAGATCAAAAAACATGCACACTTTGGAGAGACCAAACCGCACGCATGCTTCCCATTCCCCATACAATAGAAAAAAACTTTTCTCTGCCCCGATCAAAGGTTAAATTTCAGGTGGAGCGGCCGCCACATACACCCATCACGTGTGTGCCTTTTCCTAGTGAGTCAAATCGCTGGCGTTCATTCCCCTTCCTCTGGCGTTCAAAGCTTATCCCATTATATTCCCATTCCTCTAGCATTCGTTATTATTCCATCGCGCCCCATCTCTCTCTATTCTCATTGTCCCCCATATCCATCTGCATTCTTCACCGATGTGGCACAGCAGCTGAGTGTTGCTTCAAGGGTCATCGCTCGATGCTACTGTGTAAGGGGGGTTGCCGAGGAGCATAGCTCTATCACTAGTACATGACCTCCCCATTAGCAGCGTTCCGTCGAGCCAATTAGCACACTGCCATTGCCACGCTCCTGGTAACAGGTTGCAAGCAACGTCTCGAGGGAATGCTACTAGTAGATGGTCTCTAGCAGCGTTCCAGGAAAACGCTGCTTGTACGCACCATGCTGGCAGCGTTCACGGGCGCAAACACTGCTAGTCCTATAAACAATGGCAGCGTTTGCCCATCTCGAACACCGGTATACTTTGTTCATAGCACCGTTTACAGAAGTCAAGTGCCGCAAACATGCTCAATAGTTAGTGACGTTCACACTACCGCAAACGATGCTAATGCTTTGCTAGTGGAACAAGTAATTTGCCACAATAGCAAATTGCTATCGTGACACCGTTTGCGCATTCAATACATAAACATATAAAGTATGTGTTGAATTAAAAATTGTATGTTTATCATTTTTTATATGAATCCAAATATGCAAATTGTAACATACACGCATTTACATGACACGGTGATATCAATCATTCAATTATACATGTCGTATTTGTAAAGCACCTTGTATGGTATATCTTTGACGGCGGCGCGTGATTCAGGGCGAGTGGTGTGGATTGTTGAATTTAAAGTTGACGAATATGTTATGTGTCGTAATAAATAGAACAAATGTCATTATAGATCCTATCAAATGATATACTGACATATATATAAAACTGAAACGACTGGCACATCGATACCAAACATAGGAACATGGCATTTATGAGAAGAAGTGCTCATTTTTCAGTCATGCCAGAATTATTATGTTTCCATGCATGCATCCCTGATATAAGGAGGGGTGTCAAGCACATAATCACAAGCCTCGAAAATGGAGTGAAGCCCGTCCAGGAGAACCTTCTAGGCGACTTGCAGAGGCTTTTGCTGAACCTTAACAATGTCCGGGCCCGGTCCTTCTTGCTCCGTAAGCGCTACTCCGTAGCCCCTGCCCACCGTTTGGCTTCTTGGTTTGGTTCTTCTGCAGAGTTCTTGTTGGTATATGGACTCTGCTTGTCTTCTTTTGATGGAGCTGTTTTTTTCAAGTTGATGATGAACAAAATGTAATTGCAAAATTCCATTGTCATTTGGTGGTTGCATCATTCTGTCATTGCTTAATTTTCACTTAATATTTTTTCCTGTACATCAAACTCTTAATATACAAACAATTTCGCATTCTCCAACACCAAAACCCGAACTACAGAGAACAAGGAAAAAACTACACCCCCCTTGACGTAACCTTATTCTCCCCCACCCCAGTGCGTTGACCCCATGATCCTCACCCCACGCACCTCATCCATCTTCCTTCATCCTCTGTCTCCCTCCTCCTTTATCCCCCGTAGAGCCACGCGCCTCCTCCCCTCCACCTTCCTCCCGACCACATAGCTGCGGACTAGTGTCTCCTTCCACCTGTGCATACGAGCTCACGACTCTACCAACTTCCTCTCTCACTGTACCAACCATATCCACAACAGACCATGCCTCGGCCACCGTCCACGACGCATCCTGCCCCTTCCACTTACATGTCATGTCAAGTCGGCCACCTCCGCGATGTACTAGGTCCTTCTCTCCCGCGTCGCTTCCTCTATTGGTTTCCCTAAAGCTCACCAGGCCTCCTATTGGCGGCACTAATTGGAGGTACACTGCCCACCTCCTCCTAACATGGCCTCCTGGTCACCCACAAGTGTAGGGGGTCTATTGTAGCCCTTTTTCTATAAGTAAGAGTGTCGAACACGATGAGAAGCAGAAGAAATTGATCAATAAATTTTAGCAAGGATTCCCTGTAAAAGCTGCAAAGGTTGTTTGATGATTTGTTTCATCACAAGAATAATTTTAGCAAGGATTCCCTGTAAAAGCTACAAAGCTTTGATAGTTTTTTGTTTGGTGGAACCTATAATAATGTGTTGTTATTACTTGAAAAACATCATACTTATCATTATGCCATCTATGCAAGCATCAGCAAATATAAGAGAATAATTAAGATAACATATGTTCACAAAAAAAATTAAGATAACATATAACCATAGCATTACACTTTAGGGTTCTAACAACCCCTCATGCAATAGTTCAGAAACTTAGAGTTTGGTAATTTCTATCACTTCAACCACCCACCAAAGATGAACTAATCACACAACGGTCTCCTCTTGGTCCTTAATGGTGAAGTAATAAGTATTCCATGTTCACACGACACCACTAGAGAATTACACTACAACATTATATCAAAACATTGAGCTTTATTAAACTTCACAAGATTACTAGCAACATGGTTTATCCCATGTCCTCAAGAACGTAATGGTGTATTCAGAAGACATCATACGGATCAAAATTAGTGGAGATGAAAAGATGATTAACAATCTAAGCATATAAAGCTTTAACCAATAAAACTTCTAACCATCAACTACAGACAGTAATTAACACTAGAATGTACTCTCGCAAAGGATATTAATGATGATTGCAATAGACATGTCAAATTTTCTAAAGAAATAAGTAAAAGGTAATGTTATTAGTATCTCTGCTATGAATATTAGTTGTGCTAATAATATGGAATACTTAAGCTTGGGGGTGACAGGTTTGATGAATATGAACTTTTCATTCCTACCTTGGAGAAGAAATTTTACTATGATGAAAATATGCCTTCTATTTATGATAATTATAATACTCTTGAAAGTGTGTTTGGAGTAGGTCATGACTTAGGTAGTAATGATCCCATAATTTCAAATTGTGTTAAATTTGATTGTAGTATTATTGAAAGTGAGTTTGGAGAGGTCATGAATTTAGATAGTGTGGATCCCACAATTTTTGACGGGTGTTTGAATTCATTATGATAAGAACGGAGCTGGTATTTATGATGACTTTTGTAGAGTTGCTTTACGAACAAGTCCTTATTCATCGAACCGGTAGTGTGAACAACAGAACTTGGTACTGAAAGACAAGAGCTCTGACTAGATGCTCGTTGCGACGAGTTGTCGCCAGAAAAACACAAGGCGTGTGTAACTGGGCCGGCCCATGTTGGCGCTAGTATTGTAGCGCGCCGGCATATTTTTCAAGTATTGTAGTGGCTTCTAGCTGGTTTCTCCAAACAAAAAAGGATTGCAAATGAATTTTAAAGAAAACTTAAAATAAAATATATCATATTTTTAAAAGTTTTTTTGAACATTTTTTAAAAGAGAAAAGATATTTTAAATTTGAGGGAAAAATATTTTAGAAAAGTTAATCTTTGTTAGAACTTTTTTGAGTTTTTCCTAATAATTATTGAACATTTCTAAAAAAAAATTGAACATTTATTTAAAAAACATGACCTATTTAAACAAACCTGACTATTTTTTTTTAAAGTTCGGTAATATTTTTACAAACTCTGAATATTTTCTGCGAGAAAATAATGACAAAAAAAGAAATGAAAATAAATATGAAAAATCCTTAGAGAAAAGAAATAGGAATATAATAATAAAAAACAAGACTGGAACTAGAAGGTTCCGAAAAGCAGGAAAGACAGAGTCGCTAATTGGGTCGGCCCATTATTACGCTTTATGTGTGTTTCATCGACATTTTGTTACAAAGAGTAAGAAATAGGATTTGCCCTTACAACCTAGTGGAATCCTCAAGACATAAGAGAACTTCTTGTCAGGGTTTCTCATGCTACCGTCGTCGCCGCCATCTAAGAAATTTAGGTCCCCTCGCCTCCAGCTGCCATCTTGACACTGAGAGCTAGGGGGACCTCAGATTTTTAAAACCTCTATGTTCTTCGTCAACATCTAATGATCTTCATAGTTTTGTGAGAATAAATTTTCTCTTGTTCTTTTCGCAGTGCCATGAGGTTAGAGGTTCTTGTCCTCGCAGATCCGATTATTCGGATCTGATGAATTTATGTTGTTGTGTCAAGCTTTTATTGTTGCTTTGATTCTTTGTGGAGGTGAAATCTTTTATAGACATCATGGTGAAGATATAGTGATTCGACGGCCTGTACTTCTAGGGGATCATCCCGGCACTTGTAGAAAATAGGGCACTAGTCCCGGTTCCAGAGGGCCTTTAGTCCCGGTTCTGCAACCGGGACAAAACGATCGAGACTAATGCCCACAACCTTTTAGTCCCGGTTGGCTTACGAACCGGGACTAAAGGAGCTCCACGTGGCCACTGTGGGGCGCCCAGGCAGGAGGACCTTTAGTCCCGGTTGGTAACACCAACCAGGACTAAAAGGCAGCCACACGTCAGCAGCTCGTAGGCGTTGGGGACTAAAAGGCAGCAGTCAGCAGCTCCGCGTTTTCCTCGTCAGTCCTCTCGTATGATAACTTTGGAAGAGGCTTTAGGCTTGGACCAAAATTTGAATTTCTTCCCGCTTGTTGTACTGCTAGCCACCGGAGCGGCGGCGTCTCTCTTCCGTCGTTGCTGAGGCGGCGGAGTCCGCTGATGCGCCGGAGGAGGCGGAGGAGGAGGCGGAGGAGGCGGAGGAGGAGGCGGCGGAGTCCGCTGACGCGCCGGAGACAATCTTTCGTAACTAAGTAAGATACTTGTTACACGTTCTTAATTTTTCGACGAGTAATACGAAGCTAGCCGATCGAGCTATGTTCATACAGGTCGATATCGATCGATCCCAAGTTCATTTCCCTCTAGTTGCAACAGCGTACGTGTTGCATGCTAGCCAGCTTAGGGCCAATTCTTTTGAGCTATCATGTGGGAATAAGCTCATTCGTGCCTGTTTTTTCAACTTATTTGTGGTATAATCAGTGAAAAGTCTGTAATGCTCTTAGACTATATTGTTGTTCTGATTTAATTGATATCACGTTATTTTTAATCATATTGTTGCCCATATGAACATAAATGACTTTCAAACATCATAACATGTTATAAGGGCATCTTAAGGCAGACCCATAAACCTCTCGCAAACCATCTGAACCGCGTTGTCCGGACCACGGAAGCAATCCAACGCTGACCTGTATCGGTCGCGGGGCAGTCCAGACGCGATTTCTCCTGCAAACAGGAGACAAACGTGGGGGAGGTTCGCGGGAGTCTGGACCGATCCCAAGCCCACTTCTAACCGCCCTGGCCCACCAAAAAACCCTCCCCCCTCCCGGGCGGGCTCTCGCCCGACACCAGCTACCAGCATTGATGCTGCTTGAGAGCGCGCCGCTCAACATTGAGATGGCTCAGGGTGGACGCGACTCTCACTACCCTCCGCCATTGAAGCGGTGCACGGCCGGAGGGCGCAGCCCGCCGACGCGTCGCCGTGTCCGCAACTGTTCAATGCCGGAGACACGTGACTGGACGCGGACAGGACGGATATCTACCAGGCCCATTCAATGTCGTTATCCGTCCGTCTGCCCCCATTAAGCAGGCTCGCCGACCGAGAAACCCACTTTGGAGCCGTGCACTGACGCACCCGGATGCCTCGCCTCACAAAATCCGCTATATAAAGGCGTCACACCCGCTAACTCCACACCACAACACCAGCCCTCCACATCCTCCTCCCTTGCACTGCATCCGGCATGACTGCCAGCAGAGGAAAGCACTGTGGGACATCTGTCACAAGATGAAGCACGCGGGTGGCCGCCCTTGCCGCCGACTGGCATAGTCGCCGTGCCAGGCGGACCGAGCCGGCTTGCTGGCCAGCTCACCCAAGGTCTCCGACGACGAGGCAACACCAGATGAAGACGGGCTCCGACGACTCCACCCCGGCTCTCGCGCTCTATGCATCCTGCTTCACCATGGAGCAGGCGCAGGTGCACTTCAACGCCGCCATGGCGGAGGTGCAGCCTGCTGCCGGCACCTCTGTCTGTGTTCCAGCAGGCGCGGGAGGAAAGCAGGAAAGTAACATGTCCTCCTGGGAGCAGCACCGGCTAGCGGAGGGCCAGATCTACAGCGAGCGCGTGAGCGAGGAGGCCGTGGCGACCATGGCCGCGGCGAACCCCAAATTCGTGCGGAGCAGCGTGTCATCTACAATGTCGTCCGTGCTCAAGCAGCCGCTCTCCAGTAAGCAGCTGCCGCGGAGGCGTAGCTGCAGGCGATCGTGCAGAGAACTACGCCAGCTGCGCCTCCTATGCGCCACAACGAACCATCAGCGCCCGTGGGATGAAGACAACGCCGGCGCAACCATTTCGATCGGGACCTCGCGTCCACCGGTGACGGACAGGTCGTGGACACTCCGAGGATGAGTAGGCACAAGGAGGTGGCGGTGCCTTGTGGGACGGTTCGTCTCTCGTGTTCTACTCTTCCTCACCGGAAACCGCACCTTCACTTCATCGGTCTTATCGCCGGTGCTTATGAAGACGGCGGAAGGAGGACGACACGGGCTTGGACAACGGCGCCGCCGCCGTAGGATAGGTTTAGGGGCGGGTCTTTTTTTCGTTCTAAATGTTCAAAATGTAATGAAATCTGTCATGTTGCATGAAATCCGTCATGTTTGTACGAAATTCGGTCGTGTTTGCATGAATTTCATCCGATTTGTTGAGAAAAAAGTTTGAAATGTATAGGTCTAGCATTGGATGTCGTCCTCGCGCATCCGTGTCCGCAGACTGCTCGCCCCCTATCCGCGGACGGATGCGGGAGGAAATTTGCGGGTTGCCGTTGGAGATGCCCTAACCAAACATAAGGAAGATCATTGTCTCACATACGAATATCGTGTGCTTTCATCTAAAGCCAAAATCATGTAATGTAGCATACCAACACCTAGATATTATTACTGGGCACAATCAGACCAAAGCACATCCATAACAAAATTTAGACTAACATACATCAGCACCTCATAGCAAATCAAGATAAAGCATCATATCATATATCATTAGCAAAAAATTGCAAAGGAAAAAAGGAGCTCCTCGGTTTGCTGGACGAGCTCATGCTCGGGCTCACGGACTTGGAGGAGGGAAGGGGGAAAGGGGGTCCGTCCGTCGGAATGCGGCATCGGCTGCCGGAGTTGAGTGACGGCCGGACCGAGCTGCATCAAGGAGCAGAGGAGCCAGGGACAGAGGAGTAGTAGGGTGGACAGAGCAGAGGGAGCTGGAGAAACTCGTCTACCCGACACCAACGGGATCCATGGCGTCGGAGTAGGATGGAGTCGGGTCGCGGAGAAACCCTACTCTTTCATTGAAGGAGAGGGACGAGAGGATGCGGGCGCAGAGGTTGGGTCCTTCAGTTCATGTGTGGGTTGAAGGTACTGTCATTTCCTCCGTAATTCTATGCAGGTGGGAGGGCGAAGGGATATACCAGTTCGTTTTTAAGTGACCACTACGGAAGCTGCGGGAAGCTACCCTACCCTAGCCTTTTCCCATTATGAAAAAGAAAGTTGTGGAAACAAATTAAGTCTTTTCTTTCAAAACGAGTTCTGTTGAGCTTCTAACTTATTTTGACAATAAACTCCTAAAAGCTACGAAAGAACTGGCCCTTAACGGCGTCGGTCGATCAGTGGTGCAACACGCTTAAGTTTTTTTTTTTAAGGAAACACGCCTAAGTATTTCTTTACTCGACCCGACGGACTAAGCAACGCGTACGACCCGTCGGTTACGCCTAAGTTTTCAGAGCTTTTTTTAACACTTCAAGTTTTGCGGGCTCATCTCTCCCGGGAGGTTTTTTTTTTCTTTGAGTGGTAACTCTCCTGGGAGATGACATTATCGCTTATTAGCGCTCTAAATGGGCCAGGCCCAGCATACAATAAGACGCGTGTCTCCCAGGAAAGCACGTTCCATTTTAGTTTGGATTTTTTTCATTTTTTTATCTCATTCGGTTTTATTACGTAAATAAATATATTAGAAAGTTTTAATTCAAGTTTAGAAATGTTCGTGAATTTGAAAAATGATCATGAATACAAATAATGATTACTAAATTGAAAATACTGTTCACGAATTTAAAAATATTGGTCAATGCAACAAAATGTTCTTGAATAGAAAATAATATTGATGAATTTTAAAAATCATCATGGCATTAAAAATCACGAATTTTAAAAATGCACAAATTTTAATAAAACCTAGAAATAATAAAATCAAAGAAAAGGAAAAATAAAGAAAACCAAAATTAAAAAACCGGTAAAAAGAACTTATGGAACATAAGGTTCGAGAAGCTTCTGAAAACCAGTTGAAACCTCCTCTTATCACACGAGTGTCTCCTTTAATTATCCACCCAAAATATAGTGCTATTGGACAATTCCTGTCGATACATATTATTTGCAGGTTCAACCGCATTCTTTAGTTATTTTTTTCTATTTTTTTCTTTTATTTGGTCTTCTTTTTTCTTTTTCTTTTTTCATATTTTATTTTCCTTCTTATTAATTTCCTTTTCAAAATTTCCAGTTTTCTCTTTTCATTCTGCTTTTTCACCTTTTCTAATAAATAAACATTTAGTATATGAAAACTTCTCTAGTTCATTAACATTTTAAAACTGCATGAATATTTTGCTAAAATTATGAACTTTTTTTGTTGTGCTCTAATTATCATTTTCATTATGAACATTATTTTTAACATTTTCAAATATGTCATCAATAACATGTTTTCCTAAGTATCCGATAATCATATTCTTACAAGATAACTGGAAATCACAACCGATAAGAATCCTAGTGAACCTAGAAAAAGATACAGGCCAGAAAAATTTACCCCTTTTTCGAAACCTTTTAGAAGTTCCACCCATATGTGTTTGTTGCTTGCCGATTCATATTAAGATCTACTAAATCCAGCAGAGGTCGATTGAAATTGAGAGAATAGCTAAATAATTTTGACTTTACTTTTTTGATTCGGAAATCGCCTTCAGCAAACTAGTACTCCTGTAGAATAAATATTAGATTAGAAATACATTGAATTTCTTCAAAAATATTTGTTTGATTCAATTAATAAATAAAATAAAACTCACTATACCTGGCTCTGCTACATGTGGCCAAAACACGGTAGGAGTCAGCTCGCCTATGGGCCGATTCTGCTCACACAGAACAAGTATGACAATTTTCCCATTTATATATGCTTTCACAGGCTCCCCTATGTCTCGCTATAACCGAGAAAAAGGACAAGCCTCGCGCCAGGGAAGCTCTAAATGGCAGGCCCAGCCGCAGGGAGGCTACGGCCTCCTTTTTCTCTTTTTTTTATGATTTATGCTTTCTTTTTGTCTTTATTTTAAAATTTTGTTTATACTTTAAAATATATAAATATATATTACAAAAATGAATAAAACATTGAAAAATTATGACAAAACATATGAAAAAGTTAATGTGTGTATAGAGAAAATATTTTACACTATCCAAAAATTGTATAAAAACATTGATCATGTATTTGGAAAATGCTAATCAAGCATTTTAAAAACATTTGAACAATATTTGAACAATTTTAATCAAGTATTTGAGAATGTTTAAATGTCTCACAAAAATGTTACCATGCATTATAAAAATGATAAAAAAATTTAACATATATATCAAAAATGTTAATCAAGCGTTTTAAAAAATGTTGAAAATGTATTTGAAAAATGTTAATCAAGCATTTGGAAATGTTAAATGTGTATAGAAAAATGTTGACCATGTATTAAAAAAGGATGCAATTTGTTTACCATTATATAAATCTAATCAAGCATTTGAGAAATGTTGAACAAATATTTGAAAATCGTTATAAAGCATTTGAAAGTGTTAAAAGTTTATAGAAAAAATGTTGAACATGTATTAAAAATGAAGAAGTTTTTATCATGTATATAATTTTTTTAATCAAGCATTGTGAAAAATGTTTAACAAGTATTTAAAAATGTTGATCAAATATTTAAAAATGTTTAAATGTGTATAGAATGAAATTACCATGTAATAAGAAATGTTATACTTGTATTTGAAAAATTATTATCAATAATTTTAAAATGTTAAATGTGTATGGAAAAATGTTGTCCATGTATTCAAAAACGTCACTCTTTTATTTAAAAAAATGTTAAATTTTGTATTAGAAAACTGTTCTTGACGCTACAAAAAATGTAGAATCTATCCTAATATTAAGGGAAGCGTTTCTTACCACCGTAATTTTGTCTTTTTTCGTCCGTCCCCCCCCCGTCCAGGTTGGTATGTCGTCCAAAAAAAGAAATCTAGCCACGAGCGCTCCGCTACCTTTGCTCAGAAACGCTGAACTCGTCCCTTTTCTGGGCCGCGATCACTTATTTTTTCCATGTCTCTGCTCGCCGCACGTGGGCTTGAGGCCGACAAAAAAGTTGCAGGTGCCAGGATCAAACCACAAAGCAGCCATGGTATCCTTATGAACATCACAACTAACCCAACAGATATTGTGGTATGACAAGAGGTTTATTTGTGTTATATAATACCAACTCGCTTTTTTTATACACGACTAGCAAAAGGGCCCGTGCAGGAAAAAAAATCATAAGCCCCAGTGGCCATGATCATATTTTGCTGCATCACCGAGTATACACTATCAGTCCTCAATTTTCATGAAATCATGAACATTTTTTTTAACCGTGAACATATTTGAAATCATAAACATTTTTCAAATTCATGAACTTTTCCACATTTTCAAACATTTTCTAGAATCAAGAATATTTTTTGAATTCACCTTGTTGTAGTAGACAACGGGAAGTACACTTATATAGGTAAAAGTTAAGCATGAGGTTGACAGTAACGCTTGTTTGCTCCGGTGGCGCTGGCGCCGAACTTGGTCAGCCGCTCCATGTGCTTGGTGCTTTCCTCTTTGTGGTGGTCGCTGCAGTGTCTGCCTCAGTTTTGCTTTGCTGTTGCTATGGCGCCCCCATCACCAAGCTTTTGCCAGATCAGGAAGAGATCAAGTTTAATGGATTAGGTGCGCACATTCTGTCTGGTGTGATCGGATGGGCGTATGGTATGATAAGGATATGTGTTATCTGGGTTTTTTCACGAATACGCAAAAGCTTGCCTATCTTTTCGTTCAATAGAAAAAGCGAAAAAGGGTGCAGTTGTAACGTCATGGTACACATGCACGTACCTACGCGCCTTCCTTACCTTGTAAGACAATCTTTCGTAACTAAGTAAGATACTTGTTCACGTTCTTAATTTTTCGACGATATACAAGCTAGCCGATTCGAGCTATGTTCATACAGGTCGATATCGATCGATTCCCAAGTTCATTTCCCTCTAGTTGCAACAGCGTACGTGTTGCATGCTAGCCAGCTTAGGGCCAATTCTTTTGAGCTATCATGTGGGAATAAGCTCATTCGTGCCTGTTTTTCAACTTATTTGTGGTATAATCAGTGAAAAGTCTGTAATGCTCTTAGACTATATGTTGTTCTGATTTAATGATATCACGTTATTTTTAATCATATTGTTTGCCCATATAACATAAATGAGTTCAAACATCATAACATGTTATAAGGCATCTTAAGGCAGACCCACAACCTCTCTCCGCAACCATCTGAACCGCGTGTCCGGACCACGGAAGCAATCCACGCTGACCCTGTATCGTCCGCGGGCAGTCCAGACGCGATTTCTCCTGCAAACAGGAGACAAACGTGGGGGAGGTTCGCGGGAGTCTGGACCGTCCCAAGCACACTCTAACCCCCTGGCCCACCAAAAAAACCCTCCCTCCCCCCTCCCGCGCGGGTCATCTCGCCGCGCAACCAGCTACCAGCATTATGCTGCTGTAGAGACGCGCCGCTCACATTGAAGATGGCTCAGGGTGGACACGCGACCTCTCACTACCTCCGCCATTGAACGGGTGCACCGGCCGGGGCGCACCCGCGAGCGTCCGCCCGTGTGTCCCAATGTCAATGCCGGAGACACGTGACTGGACGGGACAGGACGATATCTAACAGGCCCATTCATGTCGTTATCCGTCCGTCTGCCCCATTAAGCAGCTTGCCGACCGAGAAAACCCACTTGGAGCGTGCACTGACGCACCCGATGCCTCGCCTCACCAAAATCCGCTATATAAAGGCGGTCACACCCGGCTAACTCCACACCACAACACCAGCCGCCTCCACATCCTCCTCCCTTGCACTGCATCCGCCATGACTGCCAGCAGGAAAGCACTGTGGGCCAGTCTGTCACCAAGATGAAGCACGCGGTGGCCGCCCTTGCCGCCGCCTGGCATAGTCCCGGTGCGCCGCGGAACCGAGCCGGCTTGCTGCCACTCACCCAAGGTCTCCGATGACTGAGGACAACACCACGATGAAGACGGCTCCGCCGACTCCACCCCGGCTCCTCGCCCTCCGTGCATCTCGTCGTCACCATGGAGCAGGCGCAGGTGCACTTCACACACGCCGCCATGGCGGGATGCAGCCTGCGCCGGCACCTCTGTCTGTGTTCCAGCAGGCGCGGAGGAACAGCGGTAAAAACATGTTCCTCCTGGCAGCACCGCTAGCGGAGGCCAGATCTACAGCGACGCGCGTGAGCGAGGAGGCCGTGGCGACCATGGCCGCGGCGAACCCCAAATTCGTGGCGGAGCAGCGTGTCATCTACAATGTCGTCCGTGCTCAAGCAGGCGTTTCGCAGAATGCCTCCTGCCTCGCGCGCGGAGGCGTACTGCGCAGGTCGATCGTGCAGGAAACTAACGGCCAGCTGCGCCTCCTATGCGCCACCAACGAACCATCAGCCGGCCCTGTGGGATGAAGACAACGCCGGCGCAACCATTTCGATCTGGACCTCGCTTCCACCGGTGACGGACATGTCGTGGACTACTCCGAGGATGAGTAGGCACAGGATGCGGCGGTGCCTTGTGGGAGTGCAATTCCAGTGTGGTACCGAGCTTTGTGTTGTCATCTTCACAATTTGGGTACAACCCTTTTTTGTGATCCTCTAACATGCGATCGAACTTCAACTTCTCTCTTTCACTTTAGCATTGTCTCTTTGCATCAACAATGACCCAGCGAAGATCATCATCGGGCACATCGTCTGGTTCCTCTTGATCTTCAGCTTCCCCCGTTGCAGTATCACCGTATTCAGGGGGTAGTTGTCATCATCCTCTTCTTCTTCGTTGTCTTCCATCATAACCCATCTTTCTCCGTGATTGGTCCAAACATTATAGTGTGGCATGAAACTCTTCTCAAGCAGGTGGACATGGAGGGTTTTCGAGTCAGAGTAATCCTTCGTATTCCCACAGATAGAGCATGGACAATACATAAAACCATTCTGCTTGTTTGCCTCAGCCACTTCGAGAAAATTCTGCAGGCCCTCAATGTACTCAGAGGTGCGTCTGTCACCGTACATCCATTGCCGGTTCATCTGCGTGCATTATATAATTAAGTGTATCAAAAACCATTACAGAACATCATGAATAAAGAAGTGACCAAATTAATACAAGATCATCATCACATTAAAACCAAAGTACAGTAGTGATCAAATGTTATTACTGAAAAAATAAATACATAAAGTTCATACATAGTTCTCATAGAACAACATACAGCTCTCTAGAGCATCTAATTAAAACATACATTGAAACTAGCATACAACTATTTAAAACATTTAAATGCAACAACAAATGCGATCATAATCGCAACTAAGATAACAATTGATCCAACAGCATAATGATACCAGGCCTCATTATCAATGGCATATTTTTTTATCTTTCTAATCTTCAAGCGCATTGCATCCATCTTGATCTTATGATCATCGACGACATCGGCAACATGCAACTCCAATTTCATCTTCTCCTCCTCAATTCTTTTCAATTTTTCTTTCAAATACTCGTTTTCTTGTTCAACTAAATTTAACCTCTCGACAAGAGGGTCAGTTGGAATTTCCGGTTCACATACCTCCTAGATAAAAACATCTATGTCACGTTGGTCGGCATAATTGTCATAAACACTAAATGAAACAAATAGTTATAAAAGATAATATACCACATCCGAATCATAGACCGGACGAGGGCCAACGGAGGCGGATACCAAAACCATGGCACTATATAATAACAAACAATAATAAAAGTAAGAAATTTATACAAGTATATCTATCTAAATCATACAAGTAAGAATTTTTTTCTTTTAAAAAGAAGATAAGAACAAGAGGCTCACCACGGTGGTGCCGGCGACGAGATCGGCGCGGGTGATCGAGGACGGGGACGGGACGGCACCCTACACATGTGCAGACTCTAAGAAGTTAATTTGAGCTCAAATTGTGCATCTAAATCAAAAGAACTCCCACATACACTCCTACACTAAAACCCACAAACCACTCTACTTCTAGAGCATTTGAAATGAGCTAAACTAGCAGTGAGAGATGAAAGGATGAAGTAGCTAACCTTTTAGAACACTTGTGTAGTTGGTGCACCGCCAAACCTAGACAAATCTTGGGAAAATTGGAGCTTGGAAGTCGAGCTTGGAGAGGAGAAAGCTTAAGTGTGGCTCCGGCATTTCATCGAACACCTTATGTGCATAGGAGGTGAAAAAAGAGAGCAGCACACCTCCCACGCCCTTCCACGGCCAAAAACCAGAGGAAATGGGAGGGGGGGCGCGGATATATATAGGCAAAACTTTAGTCCCGGTTTGTGTCTAAAACCGGGACTAAAGGGGCTGCGCCAGGAGCGAGGCCCTTTGGTCCCGGTTCGTGTCTGGAACCGGGACCAAAGGGGTCAGACAAACCGGGACCCTGGCCCGGCCGGCGCCCTGGCCTCACGAACCGGGACTGATGCACCCATTGGTCCCGGTTCGTAACAGAACCGGGATTAAAGCTCTTATCTCGCCTGGACCAAAGCCCTGTTTTCTACTAGTGCGGCTCAAGTACGTTCATCGATTAAGACTTCCCATCTTTTTAGATGGGCGACTCAAAGCGCTTTCAGAAACCATTATTGGTAATGTGCATGCGGGTGAAAGAGCGATAACATCATCGCTCCAGTCTAACTGCATCCTCTTTACCAAAGTCTTTGAAGTATTTCTTCGAGAGAGATTGATACCGGGAAGAAGGTGGTTACAAGATATTTCATTGTAATTCTTAGTCATCGAAATTACTTTGTATTTTCTTAGATCTTAGGTATAAATCAATGTACCTGTAATTGTTATGACTTATGAATATGAATAAAGTTACAGGTGTTTCTCAAAAGAAAAAACATAGTGGAATCCTCAAAAAAGGAAAAAACTAGTGGATTTGGAAACCGATGGGCTAGCTGTTTTAGCCTTAGTCTTTACCAAAAAGCTAGGCTAAATGAATAGGCCTGCGATTCCGTAGAAAGACATCACGACCCCCTGCGAAAAAAATAAAGAATTTCTTGAGATGGAAGTATAGATATAATATTCTTACCAAGATAACTGGAAATCACAACCGATAAGAATCCTAGTGAACCTAGAAAAAGAATACAGGCCTAGAAAAATTTACCCCTTTTTCGAGAACCTTTTAGAAGTTCCACCCATATGTGTTTTGCTTGCCGATTCATATTAGATATACTAAATCCAGCAGAGGTCGATTGAAATTGAGAGAATAAGCTAAATAATTTTGACTTTACTTTTTTGATTCGGAAATCGCCTTCAGCAACTAGTACTCCTGTGAAATAATAGATTAGATACATTGAATTTCTATTCAAAAAATATTTGTTGATTCAATTAAATAAATAAAATAAAACTCACTATACCTGGCTCTGCTACATGGGCCAAAAACACGGTAGGAGTCAAGCTCGCCTAGGGGCCGATTCTGCTCACAAAGAACAAGTATGACATATTTTCCCATTTATATATGCTTTCACAGGCTCCCCTATGTCTCGCTATAACCGAGAAAGAGGACAAGCCTCGCGCCAGGGAAGCTCTAAATGGGCAGGCCCAGCCGCGCAGGAGGCTACGGCCTCCTTTTTCTCTTTTTTTATGATTTATGCTTTCTTTTTGTCTTTATTTTTAAAATTTTGTTTATACTTTAAAATATTATAAATATATATTACAAAAAATGAATAAAAACATTTGAAAAATTATGACAAAACATATGAAAAAGGTTAAATGTGTATAGAGAAAATATTTATCACATATCCAAAAAATTGTATAAAAACATTGATCATGTATTTGGAAAATGCTAATCAAGCATTTTAAAAACATTTGAACAAGTATTTGAACAATTTTAATCAAGTATTTGAGAATGTTAAATGTCTGCACAAAAAATGTTGACCATGCATTATAAAAATGATAAAAAAATTTAACATATATATCAAAAATGTTAATCAAGGCATTTGGAAATGTGTAAATGTGTATAGAAAAATGTGACCATGTATTAAAAAGATGCAATTTGTTTACCATTATATAAATCTAATCAAGCATTTGAGAAATGTTGAACAAATATTTGAAAATCGTTATAAAGCATTTGAAAATGTTAAAAGTTTATAGAAAAAATGTTGAACATGTATTAAAAATGAAGAAGTTTTTATCATGTATATAATTTTTTTAATCAAGCATTGTTAAAAATGTTTAACAAGTATTTAAAAATGTTGATCAAATATTTAAAAATGTTTAAATGTGTATAGAATGAAATACCATGTAATAAGAAATGTTATACTTGTATTTGAAAAATTATTATCAATAATTTTAAAAGTTAAATGTGTATGGAAAAATGTTGTCCATGTATTCAAAAACGTCACTCTTTTATTTAAAAAAATGTTAAATTTTGTATTAGAAAACTGTTCTTGACGCTACAAAAAATGTAGAATCTATCCTAATATTAAGGGAAGCGTTTCTTACCACCGTAATTTTGTCTTTTTTCGTCCGTCCCCCCCCCGTCCAGGTTGGTATGTCGTCCAAAAAAAGAAATCTAGCCACGAGCGCTCCACTACCTTTGCTCAGAAACGCTGAACTCGTCCCTTTTGCTGGGCCGCGATCACTTATTTTTTCCATGTCTCTGCTCGCCGCACGTGGGCTTGAGGCCGACAAAAAAGTTGCAGGTGCCAGGATCAAACCACAAAGCAGCCATGGTATCCTTATGAACATCACAACTAACCCAACAGATATTGTGGTATGACAAGAGGTTTATTTGTGTTATATAATACCAACTCGCTTTTTTTATACACGACTAGCAAAAGGGCCCGTGCAGGAAAAAAAATCATAAGCCCCAGTGGCCATGATCATATTTTGCTGCATCACCGAGCTATACACTATCAGTCCTCAATTTTCATGAAATCATGAACATTTTTTTTAACCGTGAACATATTTGAAATCATAAACATTTTTCAAATTCATGAACTTTTCTCACATTTTCAAACATTTTCTAGAATCAAGAATATTTTTTGAATTCACCTTGTTGTAGTAGACAACGGGAAGTACACTTATATAGGTAAAAGTTAAGCATGAGGTTGACAGTAACGCTTGTTTGCTCCGGTGGCGCTGGCGCCGAACTTGGTCAGCCGCTCCATGTGCTTGGTGCTTTCCTCTTTGTGGTGGTCGCTGCAGTGTCTGCCTCAGTTTTGCTTTGCTGTTGCTATGGCGCCCCCATCACCAAGCTTTTGCCAGATCAGGAAGAGATCAAGTTTAATGGATTAGGTGCGCACATTCTGTCTGGTGTGATCGGATGGGCGTATGGTATGATAAGGATATGTGTTATCTGGGTTTTTTCACGAATACGCAAAAGCTTGCCTATCTTTTCGTTTAATAGAAAAAGCGAAAAAGGGTGCAGTTGTAACGTCATGGTACACATGCACGTACCTACGCGCCTTCCTTACCTTGTAAGACAATCTTTCGTAACTAAGTAAGATACTTGTTCACGTTCTTAATTTTTCGACGATATACAAGCTAGCCGATTCGAGCTATGTTCATACAGGTCGATATCGATCGATTCCCAAGTTCATTTCCCTCTAGTTGCAACAGCGTACGTGTTGCATGCTAGCCAGCTTAGGGCCAATTCTTTTGAGCTATCATGTGGGAATAAGCTCATTCGTGCCTGTTTTTCAACTTATTTGTGGTATAATCAGTGAAAAGTCTGTAATGCTCTTAGACTATATGTTGTTCTGAATTTAATGATATCACGTTATTTTTAATCATATTGTTTGCCCATATAACATAAATGAGTTCAAACATCATAACATGTTATAAGGCATCTTAAGGCAGACCCACAACCTCTCTCCGCAACCATCTGAACCGCGTGTCCGGACCACGGAAGCAATCCACGCTGACCCTGTATCGTCCGCGGGCAGTCCAGACGCGATTTCTCCTGCAAACAGGAGACAAACGTGGGGGAGGTTCGCGGGAGTCTGGACCGTCCCAAGCACACTCTAACCCCCTGGCCCACCAAAAAAACCCTCCCTCCCCCCTCCCGCGCGGGTCATCTCGCCGCGCAACCAGCTACCAGCATTATGCTGCTGTAGAGCGCGCCGCTCACATTGAAGATGGCTCAGGGTGGACACGCGACCTCTCACTACCTCCGCCATTGAACGGGTGCACCGGCCGGGGCGCACCCGCGAGCGTCCGCCCGTGTGTCCCAATGTCAATGCCGGAGACACGTGACTGGACGGGACAGGACGATATCTAACAGGCCCATTCATGTCGTTATCCGTCCGTCTGCCCCATTAAGCAGCTTGCCGACCGAGAAAACCCACTTGGAGCGTGCACTGACGCACCCGATGCCTCGCCTCACCAAAATCCGCTATATAAAGGCGGTCACACCCGGCTAACTCCACACCACAACACCAGCCCCTCCACATCCTCCTCCCTTGCACTGCATCCGCCATGACTGCCAGCAGGAAAGCACTGTGGGCCAGTCTGTCACCAAGATGAAGCACGCGGTGGCCGCCCTTGCCGCCGCCTGGCATAGTCCCGGTGCGCCGCGGAACCGAGCCGGCTTGCTGCCACTCACCCAAGGTCTCCGATGACGAGGACAACACCACGATGAAGACGGCTCCGCCGACTCCACCCCGGCTCCTCGCCCTCCGTGCATCTCGTCGTCACCATGGAGCAGGCGCAGGTGCACTTCACACACGCCGCCATGGCGGGGTGCAGCCTGCGCCGGCACCTCTGTCTGTGTTCCAGCAGGCGCGGAGGAACAGCGGTAAAAACAGTTCCTCCTGGCAGCGACCGCTAGCGGAGGCCAGATCTACAGCGACGCGCGTGAGCGAGGAGGCCGTGGCGACCATGGCCGCGGCGAACCCCAAATTCGTGGCGGAGCAGCGTGTCATCTACAATGTCGTCCGTGCTCAAGCAGGCGTTTCGCAGAATGCCTCCTGCCTCGCGCGCGGAGGCGTACTGCGCAGGTCGATCGTGCAGGAAACTAACGGCCAGCTGCGCCTCCTATGCGCCACCAACGAACCATCAGCCGGCCCTGTGGGATGAAGACAACGCCGGCGCAACCATTTCGATCTGGACCTCGCTTCCACCGGTGACGGACATGTCGTGGACTACTCCGAGATGAGTAGGCCACAGGAGGCGGCGGTGCCTTGTGGGAGGTTTCGTCTCTCGTGTTCTACTCTTCCTCACCGAAACCGCACCCCCTTCACTTCATCGTTCTTATCGCCGGTGCTTATGAAGACGCGGAAGGAGACGACCCGGCTGGACAACGGCGCCGCCAGCCGTAGGATAGGTTTAGGGCGGGTCTTTTTTTCGTTCAAATGTTCAAAATGTATGAAATCTGTCATGTTGCATGAAATCCGTCATGTTTTGTACGAAATTCGGTCGTGTTTCCATGAATTTCATCCGATTTGTTGAGAAAAAAGTTTGAAATGTATAGTCTAGCATGGATGTCGTCCTCGCGCATCCGCGTCCGCAGACTGCTCGCCCCCATATCCGCGGACGGATGCGGGAGAAATTTGCGGGTTGCCGTTGGAGATGCCCCTAACCAAACATAAGGAGTCATTGTCTCACATACGAATATCGTGTCTTTCATCTAAAGCCAAAATCATGTTAATGTAGCATACCAACACCTAGATATTATTACTGGCACAATCACGACCAAAGCACATCCCTAACAAATTTAGACTAACATACATCAGCACCTCATAGCAAATCAAATAAAGCATCATATCATATATCATTAGCAAAAAATTGCAAAGGAAAAAAGGAGCTCCTCGGTTTGCTGGACGAGCTCATGCTCGGGCTCACGGACTTGGAGGAGGGAAGGGGGAAGGGGGTCGTCCGTCGGAAGCGGCATTCGACTGCCGGAGTTGATTGACGGCCGAACCGAGCTGCATCAAGAGCAGAGGAGCCAGGGACAGAGGAGTAGTAGGGGGTGACAGAGCAGAGGGAGCTGGAGAAACTCGTCTACCCGACACCAACGGGTCCATGGCGTCGGAGTAGATGGAGTCGGGTTCGCGGGAGAAACCCTACTCTTTCATTGAAGGAGAGGGACTAGAGGATGCGGGCGCAGAGGTTGGGTCCTTCAGTTCATGTGTGGGTTGAAGGGTACTGTCATTTCCTCCGTAATTCTATGCAGGTGGGAGGGCGAAGGGATATACCGTTCGTTTTTAAGTGACCACTACGGAAGCTGCGGGAAGCTACCCTACCCTGCCTTTTCCCATTATGAAAAAGAAAGTTGTGGAACAAATTAAAGTCTTTCTTTCAAAACGAGTTGCTGTTGAGCTTCTAAACTTATTTTGACAATAAACTCCTAAAAGCTACGAAAGAACTGGCCTTAACCGGCGTCGGTCGATCAGTGGTGCAACACGCTTAGTTTTTTTTTTTTAAGGAAACACGCCTAAGTATTTTCTTTACTCGACCCGACTGACTAAGCAACGCGTACGACCCGTCGGTTACGCCTAAGTTTTTCAGAGCTTTTTTTAACACTCAAGTTTTGCGGGCCCATCTCTCCCGGGAGGTTTTTTTTTTCTTTGAGTGGTAACTCTCCTGGGAGATGACATTATCGCTTATTAGCGCTCTAAATGGGCCAGGCCCAGCATACAATAAGACGCGTGTCTCCCAGGAAAGCACGTTCCATTTTAGTTTGGATTTTTTTCATTTTTTTATCTCATTCGGTTTTATTACGTAAATAAATATATTAGAAAGTTTTAATTCAAGTTTAGAAATGTTCGTGAATTTGAAAAATGATCATGAATACAAATAATGATTACTAAATTGAAAATACTGTTCACGAATTTAAAAATATTGGTCAATGCAACAAAATGTTCTTGAATAGAAAATAATATTGATGAATTTTAAAAATCATCATGGCATTAAAAATCACGAATTTTAAAAATTCACAAATTTTAATAAAACCTAGAAATAATAAAATCAAAGAAAAGGAAAAATAAAGAAAACCAAAATTAAAAAACCGGTAAAAAGAACTTATGGAACATAAGGTTCGAGAAGCTTCTGAAAACCAGTTGAAACCTCCTCTTATCACACGAGTGTCTCCTTTAATTATCCACCCAAAATATAGTGCTATTGGACAATTCCTGTCGATACATATTATTTGCAGGTTCAACCGCATTCTTTAGTTATTTTTTTCTATTTTTTTCTTTTATTTGGTCTTCTTTTTTCTTTTTCTTTTTTCATATTTTATTTTCCTTCTTATTAATTTCCTTTTCAAAATTTCCAGTTTTCTCTTTTCATTCTGCTTTTTCACCTTTTCTAATAAATAAACATTTAGTATATGAAAACTTCTCTAGTTCATTAACATTTTAAAACTGCATGAATATTTTGCTAAAATTATGAACTTTTTTTGTTGTGCTCTAATTATCATTTTCATTATGAACATTATTTTTAACATTTTCAAATATGTCATCAATAACATGTTTTCCAATCGATTTTTCTTCAAGAGCGTGCTGACGCTACACACTTCTGTTATGCTCTAATTATCTAGTTCTAGTCTTACGGAGTATTCTAGTTATGTGCTCTGCACGCACCTACGTGTTCCTTTGCTTGCGCCCAGTCTCTCTCTTTTGGTGTACTACTTATTTAACAACCCAATGCAGTGCAACATGAGATCTGAGGCTCGAGTTGTTGTCTAGATTGGTAATCAGATCCTGCCATGACTCGTACCGTGGCTAGCACTACGTGTCCCCTATTGCTCCCTTCACCTCTTTCGCCACTCTCTCTTCTACTCTATCCAAACCTCTTCTGCCCTCACGAGCACCGCGTCGTCTGCAATTTCTACCTTTGCCCCACCCATTGTTTCTCTTCATCCCCTCTCGGTCTTAGTTCCACCATTATCCACTACATCTGTTTCGTCCTTGATCAACAACGATCACCACTAGCACGACTTGTTTTGGCTCATCGCCACCAACTACGACGCCCTTGACCACACGGGCACCAGTGACGGAATGGCGCCATGCTGATGTCTATGTGTTGTTGTGGTTCATGCCACTGTCATTGATGGCCTCCTTGACGGCATGATGACCAACAACACCACCGTCCTCACCGTCTGGTCGTGGTTCAAGCTATATCCTTGCCAACCATGCTTCCCTGTCGATCCACCTAAAACGGCAGTACCGCAACTTGATTTAAGGAGATCTATCAATCATGGAGTACACCTTCCGTATAAATAACCTTGCTACCGCCATGGTGATTTCAACAAGGTATTGATTACTATTTGACCATGCAACTCCTCGACGGCCTCACCAAGCCGTTCCATGTGATTGATGTGCCCCTGCCAGGCTTTGGAACAGCCATCTCCCATCTCTCCATAGTTGAACAAAGGATGCAACAACGCGCCCTTGTCGAGGTCTCCACGGTGGCTCCTGCGGTGACCACAACAACTCCTTCATCGTTGAGAAAAAAGTTTGAAATGTATAGGTCTAGCATTGGATGTCGTCCTGCGCATCCGTGTCCGCAGACTGTCGCCCCCTATCCGCGGAGATGCGGGAGGAAATTTGCGGGTTGCCGTTGGAGATGCCCTAACCAAACATAAGGAAGATCATTGTCTCACATACGAATATCGTGTGCTTTCATCTAAAGCCAAAATCATGTAATGTAGCATACCACACCTAGATATTATTACTGGGCACAATCAGACCAAAGCACATCCATAACAAAATTTAGACTAACATACATCAGCACCTCATAGCAAATCAAGATAAAGCATCATATCATATATCATTAGCAAAAAATTGCAAAGGAAAAAAGGAGCTCCTCGGTTTGCTGGACGAGCTCATGCTCGGGCTCACGGACTTGGAGGAGGGAAGGGGGAAAGGGGGTCCGTCCGTCGGAATGCGGCATCGGCTGCCGGAGTTGAGTGACGGCCGGACCGAGCTGCATCAAGAGAGCAGGAGCCAGGGACAGAGGATAGTAGGGTGGACAGAGCAGAGGGAGCTGGAGAAACTCGTCTACCCGACCACAACGGGATCCATGGCGTCGGAGTAGGATGGAGTCGGGTCGCGGAGAAACCCTACTCTTTCATTGAAGGAGAGGGACGAGAGGATGCGGCGCAGAGGTTGGGTCCTTCAGTTCATGTGTGGGTTGAAGGTACTGTCATTTCCTCCGTAATTCTATGCAGGTGGGAGGGCGAAGGGATATACACGTTCGTTTTTAAGTGACCACTACGGAAGCTGCGGGAAGCTACCCTACCCTGCCTTTTCCCATATGAAAAAGAAAGTTGTGGAAACAAATTAAGTCTTTTCTTTCAAAACGAGTTCTGTTGAGCTTCTAACTTATTTTGACAATAAACTCCTAAAAGCTACGAAAGAACTGGCCCTTAACGGCGTCGGTCGATCAGTGGTGCAACACGCTTAAGTTTTTTTTTTTAAGGAAACACGCCTAAGTATTTCTTTACTCGACCCGCTGACTAAGCAACGCGTACGACCGTGGTACGCCTAAGTTTTCAGAGCTTTTTTTAACACTTCAAGTTTTGGGGCCTGAACATATTTGAAATCATAAACATTTTTCAAATTCATGAACTTTTACAAATTTTCAAACATTTTCTAGAATCAAGAATATTTTTTGAATTCACCTTGTTGTAGTAGACAGACGGGAAGTACACTTATATAGGTAAAAGTTAAAGCATGAGGTGACAGTACGCTTGTGTATGCTCCGGTGGCGCTGGCGCCGAACTTGGTCAGCCGCTCCATGTGCTTGTGGTGCTTCTCCTCTTTGTGGTGGTCGCTGGCAGTGTCTGCCTCAGTTTTGCTGTTGTTGCTATGGCGCCCCATCACCATAGCTTTTGCAGATCAGGAGTAGATCAAGGTTAATGGATTAGGTGCGCACTTCTGTCTTGTGTGATCGATGGGCGTATGGGATGATAAGGATATGTGTATCTGGGTTTTTTCACGAATACGCAAAAGCTTGCCTATCATTTCGTTAATAGAAAAAGCGAAAGAGGGTGCAGTTGTAACGTCATGGTACACATGCACGTACCTACGCGCCTTCCTTACCTTGTAAGACAATCTTTCGTAACTAAGTAAGATACTTGTTACACGTTCTTAATTTTTCGACGAGTAATACGAAGCTAGCCGATCGAGCTATGTTCATACAGGTCGATATCGATCGATCCCAAGTTCATTTCCCTCTAGTTGCAACAGCGTACGTGTTGCATGCTAGCCAGCTTAGGGCCAATTCTTTTGAGCTATCATGTGGGAATAAGCTCATTCGTGCCTGTTTTTTCAACTTATTTGTGGTATAATCAGTGAAAAGTCTGTAATGCTCTTAGACTATATTGTTGTTCTGATTTAATGATATCACGTTATTTTTAATCATATTGTTGCCCATATGAACATAAATGACTTTCAAACATCATAACATGTTATAAGGGCATCTTAAGGCAGACCCATAAACCTCTCGCAACCATCTGAACCGCGTTGTCCGGACCACGGAAGCAATCCAACGCTGACCTGTATCGGTCCGCGGGGCAGTCCAGACGCGATTTCTCCTGCAAACAGGAGACAAACGTGGGGGAGGTTCGCGGGAGTCTGGACCGATCCCAAGCCCACTTCTAACCGCCCTGGCCCACCAAAAAACCCTCCCCCCTCCCGCGCGGGCTCTCGCCCGACACCAGCTACCAGCATTGATGCTGCTGTAGAGCGCGCCGCTCAACATTGAAGATGGCTCAGGGTGGACGCGACCTCTCACTACCTCCGCCATTGAAGCGGTGCACCGGCCGAGGGCGCAGCCCGCGACGCGTCGCCGGTGTCCGCAACTGTTCAATGCCGGAGACACGTGACTGGACGGGACAGGACGGATATCTACCAGGCCCATTCAATGTCGTTATCCGTCCGTCTGCCCCCATTAAGCAGGCTTGCCGACCGAGAAACCCACTTTGGAGCCGTGCACTGACGCACCCGGATGCCTCGCCTCACCAAAATCCGCTATATAAAGGCGGTCACACCCGGCTAACTCCACACCACAACACCAGCCCCTCCACATCCTCCTCCCTTGCACTGCATCCGCCATGACTGCCAGCAGGAAAGCACTGTGGGACAGTCTGTCACCAAGATGAAGCACGCGGTGGCCGCCCTTGCCGCCGCCTGGCATAGTCGCCGTGCCAGGCGGACCGAGCCGGCTTGCTGGCCAGCTCACCCAAGGTCTCCGACGACGAGGACAACACCACGATGAAGACGGGCTCCGACGACTCCACCCCGGCTCTCGCGCCTCCTATGCATCTCGGCTTCACCATGGAGCAGGCGCAGGTGCACTTCAACGCCGCCATGGCGGAGGTGCAGCCTGCGCCGGCACCTCTGTCTGTGTTCCAGCAGGCGCGGGAGGAACAGCGGTAAAACATGTTCCTCCTGGAGCAGCACCGGCTAGCGGAGGGCCAGATCTACAGCGAGCGCGTGAGCGAGGAGGCCGTGGCGACCATGGCCGCGGCGAACCCCAAATTCGTGGCGGAGCAGCGTGTCATCTACAATGTCGTCCGTGCTCAAGCAGCCGCTCTCCAGTAAGCAGCTGCCGCGGAGGCGTAGCTGCAGGCGATCGTGCAGGAGAACTACGCCAGCTGCGCCTCCTATGCGCCACCAACGAACCATCAGCCGGCCCTGTGGGATGAAGACAACGCCGGCGCAACCATTTCGATCGTGGACCTCGCGTCCACCGGTGACGGACAGGTCGTGGACTACTCCGAGGATGAGTAGGCCACAGGAGGCGGCGGTGCCTTGTGGGACGGTTCGTCTCTCGTGTTCTACTCTTCCTCACCGGAAACCGCACCTTCACTTCATCGGTCTTATCGCCGGTGCTTATGAAGACGGCGGAAGGAGGACGACACGGGCTTGGACAACGGCGCCGCCGCCGTAGGATAGGTTTAGGGGCGGGTCTTTTTTTCGTTCTAAATGTTCAAAATGTAATGAAATCTGTCATGTTGCATGAAATCCGTCATGTTTGTACGAAATTCGGTCGTGTTTGCATGAATTTCATCCGATTTGTTGAGAAAAAAGTTTGAAATGTATAGGTCTAGCATTGGATGTCGTCCTCGCGCATCCGTGTCCGCAGACTGCTCGCCCCCTATCCGCGGACGGATGCGGGAGGAAATTTGCGGGTTGCCGTTGGAGATGCCCTAACCAAACATAAGGAAGATCATTGTCTCACATACGAATATCGTGTGCTTTCATCTAAAGCCAAAATCATGTAATGTAGCATACCAACACCTAGATATTATTACTGGGCACAATCAGACCAAAGCACATCCATAACAAAATTTAGACTAACATACATCAGCACCTCATAGCAAATCAAGATAAAGCATCATATCATATATCATTAGCAAAAAATTGCAAAGGAAAAAAGGAGCTCCTCGGTTTGCTGGACGAGCTCATGCTCGGGCTCACGGACTTGGAGGAGGGAAGGGGGAAAGGGGGTCCGTCCGTCGGAATGCGGCATCGGCTGCCGGAGTTGAGTGACGGCCGGACCGAGCTGCATCAAGGAGCAGAGGAGCCAGGGACAGAGGAGTAGTAGGGTGGACAGAGCAGAGGGAGCTGGAGAAACTCGTCTACCCGACACCAACGGGATCCATGGCGTCGGAGTAGGATGGAGTCGGGTCGCGGAGAAACCCTACTCTTTCATTGAAGGAGAGGGACGAGAGGATGCGGGCGCAGAGGTTGGGTCCTTCAGTTCATGTGTGGGTTGAAGGTACTGTCATTTCCTCCGTAATTCTATGCAGGTGGGAGGGCGAAGGGATATACCAGTTCGTTTTTAAGTGACCACTACGGAAGCTGCGGGAAGCTACCCTACCCTAGCCTTTTCCCATTATGAAAAAGAAAGTTGTGGAAACAAATTAAGTCTTTTCTTTCAAAACGAGTTCTGTTGAGCTTCTAACTTATTTTGACAATAAACTCCTAAAAGCTACGAAAGAACTGGCCCTTAACGGCGTCGGTCGATCAGTGGTGCAACACGCTTAAGTTTTTTTTTTTAAGGAAACACGCCTAAGTATTTCTTTACTCGACCCGACTGACTAAGCAACGCGTACGACCCGTCGGTTACGCCTAAGTTTTCAGAGCTTTTTTTAACACTTCAAGTTTTGCGGGCCCATCTCTCCCGGGAGGTTTTTTTTTTCTTTGAGTGGTAACTCTCCTGGGAGACGACATTATCGCTTATTAGCGCTCTAAATGGGCCAGGCCCAGCATACAATAAGACGCGTGTCTCCCAGGAAAGCACGTTCCATTTTAGTTTGGATTTTTTTTCATTTTTTTATCTCATTCGGTTTTATTACGTAAATAAATATATTAGAAAGTTTTAATTCAAGTTTAGAAATGTTCGTGAATTTGAAAAATGATCATGAATACAAATAATGATTACTAAATTGAAAATACTGTTCACGAATTTAAAAATATTGGTCAATGCAACAAAATGTTCTTGAATAGAAAATAATATTGATGAATTTTAAAAATCATCATGGCATTAAAAATCACGAATTTTAAAAATGCACAAATTTTAATAAAACCTAGAAATAATAAAATCAAAGAAAAGGAAAAATAAAGAAAACCAAAATTAAAAAACCGGTAAAAAGAACTTATGGAACATAAGGTTCGAGAAGCTTCTGAAAACCAGTTGAAACCTCCTCTTATCACACGAGTGTCTCCTTTAATTATCCACCCAAAATATAGTGCTATTGGACAATTCCTGTCGATACATATTATTTGCAGGTTCAACCGCATTCTTTAGTTATTTTTTTCTATTTTTTTCTTTTATTTGGTCTTCTTTTTTCTTTTTCTTTTTTCATATTTTATTTTCCTTCTTATTAATTTCCTTTTCAAAATTTCCAGTTTTCTCTTTTCATTCTGCTTTTTCACCTTTTCTAATAAATAAACATTTAGTATATGAAAACTTCTCTAGTTCATTAACATTTTAAAACTGCATGAATATTTTGCTAAAATTATGAACTTTTTTTGTTGTGCTCTAATTATCATTTTCATTATGAACATTATTTTTAACATTTTCAAATATGTCATCAATAACATGTTTTCCAATCGATTTTTCTTCAAGAGCGTGCTGACGCTACACACTTCTGTTATGCTCTAATTATCTAGTTCTAGTCTTACGGAGTATTCTAGTTATGTGCTCTGCATGCACCTACGTGTTCCTTTGCTTGCGCCCAGTCTCTCTCTTTTGGTGTACTACTTATTTAACAACCCAATGCAGTGCAACACGAGATCTGAGGCTCGAGTTGTTGTCTAGATTGGTAATCAGATCCTGCCATGACTCGTACCGTGGCTAGCACTACGTGTCCCCTATTGCTCCCTTCACCTCTTTCGCCACTCTCTCTTCTACTCTATCCAAACCTCTTCTGCCCTCACGAGCACCGCGTCGTCTGCAATTTCTACCTTTGCCCCACCCATTGTTTCTCTTCATCCCCTCTCGGTCTTAGTTCCACCATTATCCACTACATCTGTTTCGTCCTTGATCAACAACGATCACCACTAGCACGACTTGTTTTGGCTCATCGCCACCAACTACGACGCCCTTGACCACACGGGCACCAGTGACGGAATGGCGCCATGCTGATGTCTATGTGTTGTTGTGGTTCATGCCACTGTCATTGATGGCCTCCTTGACGGCATGATGACCAACAACACCACCGTCCTCACCGTCTGGTCGTGGTTCAAGCTATATCCTTGCCAACCATGCTTCCCTGTCGATCCACCTAAAACGGCAGTACCGCAACTTGATTTAAGGAGATCTATCAATCATGGAGTACACCTTCCGTATAAATAACCTTGCTACCGCCATGGTGATTTCAACAAGGTATTGATTACTATTTGACCATGCAACTCCTCGACGGCCTCACCAAGCCGTTCCATGTGATTGATGTGCCCCTGCCAGGCTTTGGAACAGCCATCTCCCATCTCTCCATAGTTGAACAAAGGATGCAACAACGCGCCCTTGTCGAGGTCTCCACGGTGGCTCCTGCGGTGACCACAACAACTCCTTCATCGTTGTGACTGGTGTCGAACGTGGCAACCAAGGCCGCAACTATCATGGTTGTGGCAACAGAGATCGCGACAGTGTCGTCATAGGTTTCTATTATTACCAAAAAAAGTCTTTACGCCCCGCTTTATATAAAGCAACCACCAAAGGCACAACAAGTCACCAACAGAGTACCAAACGACAAAAAAAGAAGACGAAAAAGTATGATACGACACGAACAAGAAGTGCAACGGTTATTGCTGAGGGCACAGCTCAACAAGCCCTAGAAAGAAAAACAAACAGAGGAAGACAGGGGCGAGCCCCGAGGATGGGGTGTCTAGTCTGGTTCCGGCGGTGGAGGCGGAAGAGGGGGGTGCCAAGCGAGGACTTGCAGTCAGAGTGTCGATGCCGGCGCGCTCCGGTCCACGGCTAAGCATCTTCCCCAGTTGCAGAAAACCACAAAGTTTGTAAATAGCATTAGAAGACCGTCTAAAAGAATTGACGGGTCCCGCTCGGGAGCAACTAGCATAGAATCTGAGCTTCATGTGAAAGAATAGAAAAACGAAATCCGAGCCATTGGATGAGAGATGAATGGCACAGATTATGGTGGAGGGGACTGCTCCCACTTAAGTGTACATTTCACGAATCACCCCCTAGAAATAGATAGATATAAAGCATCACTTTTATAGTAACAACCTCATGTCTCTCATTCATTTCCAAATCGGCAGAACCACAACTCTTTCAAGCATGTCAATATTTGATTATATGTGAAAATTAAGTCATCCCCTTGACGCACAACTAAATGTATATGTCAAACTGGATCATCCAAAGCAGAACTAATATTTTATACGAATTATGCAGCATAACATTAAAGTCAACATTAAGCTTATCTGGCAGTACACACCCACATCTGAATAGGCTGGTGAAAATGTTTGTGAGCAAGGTATTCCATTTCTGGGTCGACTTTGATCCACATACATCCATGTCAAGTGATACATAACATGAGATGATTATTTTTATTACATGACCAGCAAAACTGAATATTAAGTATTAAAACGATCACCCGCTCAGCAAGCATTTGCTATTAAAAATCGCACTAGCTTTACTATCTTGATGGTACATGACATAATATATGCTTGTCGCTCATCAAGCTTCATTTGCAGGGATAGATCACTAAACGAATATGATTCAGTTGAGCACACATCTGTGTAGGTGTACGTTCAACAAAGGAACTAAAATTATCTCGCACACAAATGAGTTCCGCCCTTGCAGTCGTACACTTCTTCTGTCCATATGTACTCGAGATGCTTCTGGTGTCAGAGCATCACCCATCTACAAAATAAATGAACAATTTTATAGTTTACATCACAAGGCAAGAAATTGGAAATAATTATGTTCTTTCATGGACTAAATGTCTGTAAGGTACACTCAGAGCTTACATATAAAAAAAGACTCTGATGGGCACACTCACAGTGTACACAAGCATAAAAAAATACAAACTTATAACACAACTTAGCCTGCAAATAGCCGTAGAAAAGAACTGCAGATAAAAAATTATTTTCGGTGTCAGAGAAACCTACCTTTGACCGTGATTCAGCTTCAAAGTGTAGCATTGATGCTACTCTCTGCTCCCTTTAATTCACCATGCTTTTCATTCGACTTGGATTCCAGTATGCAAGGAGAAAGACTTCAACGAGCACCACTACTAGAGAGAAGAACGTAAAAGAACAACGCTGCACTCATTTAGTATTCTTATGTACTGAGTATAGAATTGCATTTACAGCAGAATACTAGCAACGATCACTTAAAACAGAATACTACAAAAATACAAACATTTTGGGACTGGATTGGGGCCAAAATTTGGCATGAGACCAAAACTTGGCACTTGATTGGTTGAATACCAAGCGTGAGCCCCTCTCTACAATTTGCGAAATATTGGCAACTTTTGATAATGCCAAAATTGGCATAGATAATCTTAGTCTCAAACATTCATGCCATTCCAAGACTAGGGCCACAGCTTGATTCAGCATGTAAAGAAAGCAGCTATGCAAAGCAGAAATGAAGCCGTTGTTTTCTAAATCAACTTTGGAAATATGTTGCAATGCATATTATTTGCTATTTTCAGGAATGCGCAAGAATCCCAGGACCAAGTGAAACAACTTCTCAGCCCCTACCTGTTGTGCTCGCCCCTTATATGTATTCAACCAAATTTCTGAATCAGTGAAGGGTTCACTCTCCCCACTAAACCAGTCAAACACCTTGCGATGCACTACTTTATAATACAAATAACACAACCTTAGCGTGTCTCAGAATCGATGTAACCAAAGCATCAACAGACTAACAATCTACAAGCTAAAACATGGCATCAATTTGACTTCAGGTTCAGATTTAATTGGTTCTCACATTAATCTAGGAACACTGCTGTAAATAGCAGAGTCATCCAAAGCAGTCTAAATCACATGCCCATATATAACGATAATACTGCATGTAATGGCCGTCACCGCGTAATCCCATTGATATTTCAGTGATTTCAGATGGTACACAGTGATGCCCTATGTGAAATTGCTCTGAATTGATGTCTTCATCAACCGCCTCATTAAGGCCCAACCTTCCTGTCGATCCCTCATCTGCCCTAGCAGATCTTTGACGATTGTGCACACAAAAATCTATATGAGAGAGGGGGGAGTGGGAGCATCGGAGTATACCTTGATGCTGGGCGTGAGAGGCGAACGAGGAGCCCACCACCGGCTTGCCGCCGGCGATCTAGGATCTTCAGAGGGGGCGGAGCCATGAATCACGCCGACGAGCCACTCCAAGGGCCTGAGAGGGGAGGGGGGGGGGGGGGGGGGGGGGGGGGGGGGGGTGAGGGGGTTGAGTAGCCCACTATCGGCTTGCCTTAGGCGAGCTGCTGTTGTTGCCGGAGATGGGGAGGATGCGGATCTCGGCCGCCGCTACTGCCCCGCTACCGTCCGCAAGCGGCAGGGAGATGGGCGAGGGGGAGGGTGACTCGTGGTCGCTGTGGTCGCGTTTGGAGGAAGATACCGGGAGTAAATTAACAGGAATCGAGGGTCCTTACTGTTAACTGTGTGCATAGATCCCACCACCAAAATCTGTACCATCCATCTCAATGCTGACGGCCCAGATCATTTTTTTCTATCTTTTCACGTGAACCTCATCTTCTATTCTAGTCGTTCCGCGATGGTCCAATCCCGGATCTCTATGACGAGTTACAAGCAGCCTTCTTCAACGTCGCACAAAGGTTTCTACTATTTGCTAATCCTCTCCTTAAATTTTATTGTGGAGCCATAAATTCATTCATGGGCCTCCACGTGATCAAGTAAATTCCATACATAAGCAAATCACCTGTTCATTTTGCCTAAAAAATTATGTCTAAAACAATCACCTGCTCATTATTTGTTGGGTGCATGAACCTGATCTTGTGGCAGGCACAAACGCTAGCCAAGGACCCGTGCTGCTTCCTAGCCGCCGGCCTGCTTGTGCAGTAAATTATGACTATGTAAAGCCGCCCGTGCGGCCCCATTGCTAGGAGGAATAATATTGGCGACTCATGGTGGAGAATTTTGTAACGGGAGAGGGGCTCAAGAAAGAAAGATGCGTGCATGATCAGTGCAAGTAGGAGAGTAAAATATAGAGAAGACTGGTATGCATAGTATCTAGTAAAGCTCTGCTTTTTTAGGGATATCTAGATAATCTCTACCAATTTGAGTATAGTGTATGAGTGTTTTGTGACGAGGTTTTCCAGTGCGATATGAGCAGTAATCAACGGCCTCTGCTGACGTGCCGATCAACGGTCTCTGCTGACGTGTTGAAGCCGAAAGCTACCCCAACTTCTAAACTATATTAGTGGTAGTACAAGATTAGTTAACGACTCCCACTAGCTGGAGTAGCTTAATTAGCTAGGCAACACACACACTGCTCCTAGTGAGAAAAAGCACTTGTATTCATTCATTAACCAGCGGATACAGTACAAATACAAGTACCAGAACACATACATCCACCACAGAACAACCAGGACAGCTGTCCAACCAACTCGCACAAAGCACCCTGAAGAACACAAAATTGTACATCGGTCTTTGGATTCCTGTGCTTCTTCCTCCTTCAACATGCCGGTGCAAGCTCAGCCATCGCCGGAGCAAGGACAAGCCACCAGCCAAGAACCAAGGGCAGGAGCACCATCGCCACCATGGCTTTGTGAGCCGCATATGAGTCCCGCCCAAACGGACGGGAACTAGCGTCGGGTTCCGGCGCGTCGGTCGGGGACAATCCCCATGCTCCTCTGTCCTCAGATTTGCCACAGCCACCAGCCATCGCCGGCGGGGAGTAGCAGCTGCAGCCACCAGGCCCACCGCTTCACCACATCTCCTGGTCGCCCTCAGCAGACGGATCTGGATCCACCTGACCAGATCGGAAGAGCTCCTGTACACCTCCACCGCACATCCAGCAACGCCGGCCCGGTGGAAACCCTGCCTCCCTAGCCCTGCGGCCTCGCCGGAGTGAGCTCCGCCGCGACGGGGAACGGGCTGGAGGGAATTATTCCTACCCATCGGCGCCGCCACCGCTCGATCGCCGATGTCTGGAGAAACTACCTGAAACGACCTATGTACACCGGCAGCGCGGTCGTCCGCGGTCTTCCCCACCTCTTGGCGCCGAGCGGCCGCCGGAGGCAAGGGAGACCGACGGACACAGCCCGCCGGAACCCTCCCTCTCGCGTCGCCTCTTTTCCGCCTTTTGCTCACAGTGAGTTCGAGAGAGACCGAGAGGCCCTGGATATAGTACATGTTTTTTTAGATGGTCGCGTTTGGCCATGAACGGAGAGACCATAATAGGGATGCACACTCTGGTCAAATTTGCAACTTCCCTTTATCAGGGTATATAGGCATGTATGGTTTTTTGGATTCGGACTTGTATTCCACTAGTAGAAAACAGGGCTTTGGTCCAGGCCTGAAAAGGGCTTTAATCCCGGTTCACTCACGAACCGGGACCAAAGGGGGCATCAGTCCCGGTTCGTGAGGCGAGGGCGCCGGCCGGGCCTCGGGGGCCATTGGTCCCGGTTCGTCTGACCCCTTTGGTCCCGGTTTCAGACACCAACCGGGACCAATGGGCCTCGCTCCTGACCCACAACCTTTAGTCCCGGTTTTGGCCACAAACCGGGACTAAACAGAGGCCTATATATACCCCCTGGCCGCTCACTGCTCTGTTCTCACTCTGTTTTTTTGCCCTCCTATGCACATGAGGTGTGTGTTGCTCTAGCTCACCTCCTATGCACATGAGGTGTTCGATGAAATGCCCGAGCCACACTACTTAAGCTTTCTCCTCTCCAAGCTCGACCTCCAAACTCCATTTTCCTCAAGATTTGTCTAGGTTTGACGGTCCGTCACGTCCCGTCCCCGTCCTCACCGCCGTCAATTGCCCGCGCCGATCTCGTCGCCGGCACCACCGTGGTGAGCCTCTTGTTCTTATCTTCTTTCTAAAAGAAAACAAATTCTTACTTGTATGATTTAGATAGATACTTGTATAATTTTCTTACTTTTATTATTGTTTGTTATTATATAGTGTGATGGTTTTGGTATCCGCCCCCGTCGGCCCTTGTCCTGTCTATGATTCGGATGTGGTATATATTATCTTTTATAACTATTTGGTTCATTTAGTGTTTATGACAATTATGCCGACCAACGTGACATAGATGTTTTTATCTAGGAGGTATGTGAGCCGGAAATTCCAACCGACCCTCTTGTCGAGAGGTTAAATTTAGTTGAAAAAGAAAACAATTACTTGAAGAAAAAATTGAAAAGAATTGAGGAGGAGAAAATGGAATTGGAGTTGCATGTTGCGGATATCGTCGATGATCACAAGATCAAGATGGATAAAATGCGCTTGAAGATTAGAAAGATGAAAAAATATGCCATTCATACCGAGGCTTGGTATCATTATGCCGTTGGATCAATTGTTACCTTAGTTGCCATTATGATCGCATTTGTTGTTGCATTGAAATGTTTTACATAGTTTCAATGTATGGTTTAATTAGATGCTCTAGAGAGCTATATGTTGTTCAATGAGAACTATGTATGAACTTTATGTATTTATTTTTTCAGTAATAACATTTGATCACTACTGTACTTTGGTTTTAATGTGATGATGAACTTCTATTAATTTGGTCACTTCTGTATTCATGATGTTCTGTAATGGTTTTTGACACACTTAATTATATATAATGCACGCAGATGAACCGGCAATGGATGTACGGTGACAGACGCACCTTCGAGTACATTAAGGGCGTGCATAATTTTCTTGAAGTGGCTGAGGCAAACAAGCAGAATGGTTTTATGTGTTGTCCATGCCCTATATGTGGGAATACGAAGTCTTACTCTGACCGGAAAATCCTTCACACCCACCTGCTTATGAAGGGTTTCATGCCACACTATATTGTTTGAACCAAGCACGGAGAAAGAGGGATTATGATGGAAGACAACGAAGAAGAAGAGAATAATGACAACTATGTGCCCCCTGAATACGGTGATGCTGCAACGGGGGAAGCTGGAGATCAAGAGGAACCAGACGATGTGCCCGATGATGATCTTCGCCGAGTCATTGTTGATGCAAAGAGACAATGCGCAAGTGAAAAGGAGAAGTTGAAATTCGATCGCATGTTAGAGGATCACAAAAAAGGGTTGTACCCAAATGGCGAAGATGGCAGCACAAAGCTCGGTACCACACTGGAATTGCTGCAGTGGAAGGCAGATAATGGTGTATCTGACAACGGAATTTGAGAAGCTACAGAAAATATTGAAGAAGATGCTTCCAAAGGATAACGAATTGCCCGATAGTACGTACGGAGCAAAGAAGGTTCTATGCCCTCTAGGATTGGAGGTGCAGAAGATACATGCATGCCCTAATGACTGCATCCTCTACCGCGTTGCGTACGAGGATTTGAACGCATGCCCGGTATGCGATGCATTGCGGTATAAGATCAGACGAGATGACCCTGGTGATGTTGAGGGCGAGCGGCCCAGGAAGAGGGTTCCTGCCAAGGTGATGTGGTATGCTCCTATAATACCACGGTTGAAACGTCTGTTTAGAAATAAAGAGTATGCCAAGTTGATGCGATGGTACAAAGAGGACCGTAAGAAAGATGGGAAGTTGAGAACACCCGCTGACGGGTCGCAGTGGAGAAAAATCGAGAGAAAGTGGGGGACTTTGCAGGTGATGCAAGGAACGTATGGTTTGGTTTAAGCGCGGATGGTATTAATCCTTTTAGGGAGCAGAGCAGCAATCATAGCACCTGGCCCGTGACTCTATGTATCTATAACCTTCCTCCTTGGCTGTGCATGAAGCGGAAGTTCATTATGATGCTAGTTCTCATCCAAGGCCCTAAGCAACCCGGCAATGACATTGATGTGTACCTAAGGCCATTAGTTGAAGAACTTTTACAGCCGTGGAATGGAAAAGGTGTACATGTGTGGGATGAGCAAGACCAGCAGGAATTTGACCTACATGCGTTGTTGTTTGTAACCATCAATAATTGGCCTGCTCTCAGTAACCTTTCAGGACAGACAAATAAGGGATACCACGCATGCACGCACTGTTTAGATGACACCGAAAGTATATATTTGGACAAATGCAGGAAGAATGTGTACCTGGGGTATCGTCGATTTCTTCCGACAAACCATCAATGTCGAAAGAAAGGCAAGCATTTCAAAGGCGAGGCAGATCACCGGAAGAAGCCCGCCGTCCGTACTGGTGATCACATACTTGCTATCGTCAATGATTTACAAGTAATCTTTGGAAAGGGTCCCGGTGGACTATCTGTTCCGAATGACGCTGAGGGACGCGCACCCATGTGGAAGAATAAATCTATATTTTGGGACCTACCCTATTGGAAAGACCTAGAGGTCCGCTCTGCAATCGACGTGATGCACATGACGAAGAATCTTTGCGTGAACCTGTTAGGCTTCTTGGGCGTGTATGGGAAGACAAAAAATACACCAGAGGCACGGGAGGACCAACAACGTGTGCACGAAAAAGACGGCATGCCTCCAAAGCAGTATGAAGGTCCTGCCAGCTATGCTCTTACCAAAGAAGAGAAGGAAATCTTCTTTGAATGCCTGCTCAGTATGAAGGTCCCGTCTAGATTCTTGTCCAATATAAAGGGAATAATAAATATCCCAGAGAAAAAGTTTCAGAACCTAAAGTCTCATGACTGCCACGTGATTATGACGCAACTGCTTTCGGTTGCATTGAGGGGGCTTCTACCGGAAAACGTTCGACTAGCCATTGTGAAGCTATGTGCATTCCTCAATGCAATCTCTCATAAGGTGATCGATCCAGAAATCCTACCAAGGTTAAGGAGTGATTTGGCGCAATGTCTTGTCAGTTTCAAGCTGGTGTTCCCACCATCCTTCTTCAATATCATGACGCACGTCCTAGTTCATCTAGTCGACGAGATTGCCATTCTGGGCCCTGTATTTCTACACAATATGTTCCCCTTTGAGAGGTTCATGGGAGTCTTAAAGAAATATGTTCGTAACCATGCTAGGCCAGAAGGAAGCATCTCCACGGGCCATCAAACAGAGGAGGTCATTGGGTTTTGTGTTGACTTCATTCCTGACCTTAAGAAGATTGGTCTCCCACAATCGCGCTATGAAGGGAGACTGACTGGAAAAGGCACGCTAGGAGCGGACTCAATAATATGTAGGGACGGACATTCTTGGTCTCAAGCACACTACACAGTTCTACAGAATTCTACCTTGGTGACCCCGTATGTCAATGAACACAAGAATATTCTGCGCTCCAAACACCCAGAGCTGTGTGACGACTGGATTACATGTGAACACATCAGAACTTTCAGCAGTTGGGTGCAAACACGTCTCATGGGTGACAACACTGTTTCTGATGAGCTGTACTCGTTGGTCAGGGGACCATCTTCGACTGTATTGACTTACAAAGGGTACGAGATAAATGGGAATACATTTTACACGATCGCCCAAGATCAAAAGAGCACCAACCAAAACAGTGGTGTCCGCTTTGATGCAGCAACCAAGAGGGGAAAGGACACATATTATGGTTACATAGTGGACATATGGGAACTTGACTATGGACATGATTTTAAGGTCCCTTTGTTTCAGTGCAAATAGGTCAATCTGTCAGGAGGCGGGGTACAGGTAGACCCACAGTACGGAATGACAACAGTGGATCTGAACAATCTTGGGTACACAGACGAACCATTCGTCCTAGCCAATGATGTGGCGCAGGTTTTCTATGTGAAGGACATGTCTACCAAACCGAGAAAAAGAAAAGATAAGGAAGCGAATACATCATACGATGAGCCATAGCGCCACATAGTTCTTTCAGGAAAAAGAGACATCGTGGGAGTGGAGGGCAAGACAGACATGTCTGAAGATTATGAAAAGTTTCATGAAATTCCTCCCTTCAAAGTCAAGGCTGACCCAAGCACCCTGTTAAACGATGAAGATTATCCATGGTTACGGCGCAATAAGCAAAGGACACAAGCGAAGAAAAAGTGAAGACTTTCTCTCCAAAACTATTATGATGAAGCCTTTGATCTAGAATATCACTGCAGTTACATGTGAAGAAATGAAATGCCTTTTGTAACAGATGAGTTTTCGTCTGAAACCCTGATACTTCGAAAGAGATTGTTCATTTTGTACACAAAGTGCATCCAGCTTTTGCCCTAACCCTCTCAACTTTTTAGCACATGCTATGTGGGTGAAATGATGATACCATGCCAACTTTCAACCTTTTCAGAGTTCATTTGTAGTGCTTTTCAATTTCAGGGTCATTTAGCTTAAAAAAAATCAGTAAATGCATGAAAAATACCAAATGAAGTCAGAAATGGTTGAAAATTGATGATGTGGCTTTGAATGGTGTATTTTGAACACACAAAAAGTCTGGAGTTCAAATAAGTTCAAAAAAATAAAATCCCTTTGTAACAAATGAGTTTTCATCCGAAACCCTGATACTTCGAAAGAGATTGTCCATTTTGTACACGAAGTGCATCCAGCTTTTGCCCTAACCCTCTCAACTTTTTAGCACATGCTATGTGGGTGAAATGATGATACCATGCCAACTTTCAACCTTTTCAGAGTTCTTTTGAAGTGCTTTTGAATTTCAGGGTCATTTAGCTTAAAAAAATCCACTATTCAAGATATCTTCCGATATTCCAATAAATCGGCCGATTTATCGCTTACCGGTGTCTGACCGATAAATCAGCCGATATGGCGATAAATCGGCCGATATGCCGATAAACTGGCCGATTTACCCCTTATCATGGGTCGACCGATAAGTTCCCGATAAGCGATATCCCCAACATTGAAAAAATCAGTAAATGCCTGAAAAATACCAAATGAAGTCAGAAAGGGTTGAAAATTAATGATGTGGCTTTGAATGATACATTTTGAACACACAAAAAGTCTGGAGTTCAAATAAGTTCAAAAAAATAAAATCCCTTTGTAACAGATGAGTTTTCGTCCGAAACCCTAATATTTCGAAAGCGATTGTCTATTTTGTACACGAAGTGCATCCAGTTTTTGCCGTAACCCTCTCAACTTTTTAGAACATGCTATGTGGGTGAAATGATGATACCATGCCAACTTTCAACCTCTTCAGAGTTCATTTGAAGTGCTTTTGAATTTCAGGGTCATTTAGCTCAAAGAATGAACTAATAGCAAAAAGAATGAACTAGAAAACTTTTATGAAACTCTAATAGCAAAAAGAATGAACTAAAAAAATGAACTAGAAAACTTTAATGACTCTAATAACTAAAAAATGAACTGAAAAACTTTAATGAAACTCTAATAGCAAAAAGAATGAACTAGAAAACTTTAATGAAACTCTAATAGCAAAAGGAAACTAAAATATATAAAATTTATGAAACTAAAATTATCAACTATTTTTTGTTCAAAACATTAATAGCAAAGAATTTTCATAAAGAATTTGTAGAAACTTTAATAGCAAACTAAAATAACAAAATCTGTTTGAAAGAACAGACAGTTAAAAAAACCTAAAAATTACCAAATTGGAATAATGATAAAACACAGTAATATAAATAGAGGAAAAAGAATCTCCAAAAAGCTTGTTGTATAGTAAAGTTATTCACAAACTAGTGATTCACACAAATTTCAAAGAATTCAAATTTAAACTATTCAAATTTGAAAACTAATGGCACTAACAGAAAGTTTAGAATTTTTGTGACCTAAAAGCAAAAATAATCACTGAAAAACTGTAAGTGGAAACAAAAGAAAATAAATAAAGCAAAAAACAAAACAGAAAAACTGGAAAAAAATAAAAAAAAATGCCGCCTACTGGGCCACCACGGCCTGAATACGACTAGAAACCCAACTAGTTTGTTGGGCCAGGATTCAGGTCCGCAGAAGGCCAAGTAGGCCCACAGGCAGAGAGACAAGTTTAGGTCAGCAGGCCTGCAGTTGAGAGGAGCTCGAAGTGGCTGGCGCAGCGGCGCTTATAAACCACTCCGAGCCCCTCTCAGCTAGCGAGGTGGGACTAAATTTTTGGCCCCGGGCAGCACCAACCTTTAGTCCCGGTTGGTGGCACCAACCGGGACCAATACACACCTTTGGTCCCAGTTGGTGGCACCAACCGGGACCAATGCTACCTTTGGTCCCGGTTCGTGCCACCAATCGGGACAGAGACCTTTGGTCCCGGTTGGTGGCATGAACCGGGATCAAAGGGTAGCATTGGTCCCGGTTGATGCCACCAACCGGGACCAAAGGGTTGGGTATATAAGCCCACACTTAGCAAATTTCACAGTTTCATCGCCACTTGCCCCGACGACGCCGACCTCCTCGACGCCGCCAGGCTGCCCCGACGCCGTCTGCCGCCCACGCCATCGCTGTCGCCCGTGCCCCTACCCTGCCCCCGAGCCCACGCCGTCCGCCGCCCACGCCCACGCCGTCCGCCGACCCCGAGCGCGCCCGGCCGCGCCCCTGCCCCGGCCCGCCCCCACCTTCGCCGTCGTCGGCGCCCTCGCCGCCCCCGCTGTCGCCGTCGCCGGTCGCCCCTGCTGTGAGCCGCCGCCGCCCCGGCTCTGTGCATAGTTTTTCTTTTATATATATGTTGATTTTTTTATATGATGAATTTTTTTGTTTATATATAATGTATATATGTATGTGGCTATATGTATGTATGTATGGATGGATGTATATGTATTTTTTTGTTCATAGCATTTTTTTTCATATATATGTTTTTTTTCATATATGTGGTTAGCTATATGTATTTTTTTGTTCATAGCATTTTTTTTCCAAGTATGTATGTGGCTATGTATGTATGTATGGATAGCATTTTTTTTGCATGTATGTATGTATGGAGTCGTTGTCGATCTACCCCCTCCCCGATAACTTCGACAAGAGGGGGGACGTCGGACATGCATGAGGAGGGAGAGAGAGATGTTAATAGAAAGTTTCCTCTCGAAGCGTTACTAAGTTACTAAGTTTTCTCTCGAAACGTTACTAAGTTACTAAGTTAAAATGATGTTAATAGAAAGTTTTCTCTCGAAACGTTAATAAGTTACTAAGTTAAAATGTTCATATATATTCGAAACATATCAAATGTTGTATTTTCTCTCGAAACGTATCCCCGGTAAGTTCGACATGAGGGGGGACGTCGATCAACCCCCTCTCGCCCGACCAACTCTCGAGGCCACCCAAATTTACGAAGTTCAAAGTTACTAAATTTACTCCCGGTCCGCTCGCCTACCCCCTCCCGCCCCTACCCGACAAACTCTCGAGGCCACCCAAACCACTAGAAGAAAACTCCGGTAACTTCGACATGAGGGGGGACGTCGATCAACCCCCTCTCACCTGACCAACTAATCGACGAAGAAAGAGCGTTGTCGATCTACCCCCTCCCGCCCCCTACCCGTAATTGTTATGTTCATTGTTGTCATTAGCTAGGTATATGTTTGTGCATATGATTCCTTGTTGTGATATTAGCTAGGTTATGTTTGCCACTAATATATCCATCTCTCATGTTTGTATATTGCCATGTTGTAATATTTGCAGAAACCATGGACAGAGACTTAGAACAAGAAGAGTTGTTGGGGGACATAATCCGCGACGGACGTGATGTCTTGTCGTTTCTCAACGACACCGATGGTCTGGAAGGAGAGGATGACGGCTCCGGTGATCGAACAATGGAGGAGGAAAGACATGATCATGACGGCTCCGGTGACCGAATGGCGGAGGAAGAAGGAGACCATGATGACGGCTCCGGTGACCGAACGGAGGAGGGAGCTGTTGCAAAGTCCGGCGAGGTATATATATTAATTAAGCCTGTGCTGACTAATTGATGCATTAATTGTTTTGGTATGTACATATATTAACGCTTCTTTCTTCTTTTATAGCCCTCCGGATCGAGCCAAACTTCCGTAACGAGACGAGGCCCGAAGAAAAGGTTGCACCAGGATGAAAGGTTCACGATCACAGCACTCGCGGACGATGGCCTACCGATTGAACCCAAGCGGACCAAGGACGCATTTGTTGCTCAGTGCGGAGCTATTGTTAGGGATAGCATCCCGATCAGCATCCAGAAATGGAATAAGCCTAAGGACGACCCTGAAGTTTCTTATGTCAATGATAGACAGAAAGCTGATCTTTGGACCGCGCTGAAGGCAAATTTCACCCTACCGCCAGAGGAGGATCCGAATAACCCAGTTATAGAGCCAAAGGTCAAGGCGTGTGCTCTTAAGAAGATGGCAGATCTATTCAGGAGGTGGAAGAAAGAGTTGAACACAAAGTTTGTCGACAAAGGGAAGACTCCAGAATTCACCGGCCGATATGAGAAGATAAGAGATCACTGGCCCGCATTTGTGGCCTACAAGACATCGGAGAAGGGTAAGAAAATGTCAGAGACAAACAAGAAAAATGCTGCAAAGAAGTAGTATCACCATCACACGGGGTCAGGTGGCTACCTCAAAACCCGGCCGTTGTGGGACAAAGCTGAACAAGACCTGCTTGCTAAAGGGGTCCAACCAGCGACATTGAACTGGCCAGACCGTTCAAGGACTTGGTTCTTCAGGGTTGGGGGAACTTTGGACCCAGAAACAGGGGAGTGCCGTTGGACGGACGAGCAACTTGCACTACCCGTCAAGAAGCTTCAGGCTTATATCACCGCAGCGCAGGAAGGGACGTTCATTCCCGACAGAGAGAAGGATGAGCTGACTGAGGCCCTCGGGAATCCTGAGCACCCTGGACGAACACGAGGCACAGCAGGCTCCGTTCCGTGGGTGGTTGGGTTTGCCGGCGCAGGCGGTTATAGAAGCCGGGAGAGAAAGAGGAAAGCGGAACTGAGCGAAATGCAGAAGCTCAATGCAAGACTAGTAAAGCTAGAGGAACTTGCAGCTGCCGACCAACCATCTCAGCGGCACGAAGCTACCCCGCCATCTCAGCGGAGAAGCAGCGTGGCTTCCACGGAGCTCGTTCAGCCTAATTCCACGGCTCCTCGCTACCCCGTGGATACTATCACGGAGGCTCAACATTGCGAGCTTATGACGAAATGGCAGAACCTGACTTTGAAGGCGGCTGTCGGCTCTGTTGCACCTCCTCAACCCGACGGAACTTTTCACTGCCATCCGATTCCACATGGCTATGCTGTTGTGACGGTGGATGAAATAATGGAGGGATTTGAGGAGCTGGAGCTTGACCACCCTACAGGTGAAGGGGAGAATCAGCTGGTTTATGCTTTGAGGAGTACACGTCTATGGAGGAAGGAGTACATCAAGCTTCCAAACTGGACGCCTCCTCCTCCTCCGGCGAGTCAGGGCACTCTGCCTCCTCCTCCTCCTCCTCCTCCGGCGAGTGATCAGGGCACTCCGCCTTCTTCTCCGCCTCCTCCGGCGTGTGAGGGCACTCCGCCTCCTCCGGCGCGTCGGAGCACTCCGCCTCCTCCTCCGCCTCGTCAGTAACGGCAGAAGAGAGCCGCCGCCGCTCTGGAGGCTAGCAGTACAAGCAGAGGCGGGAAGCAATTCAGATATGGTCCATCTCTCAAGCCTCTAGAAAAGTTACCATATGAGAGGACCGACGAGGAAACCACGAAAATCAGTGCTGCTGAAGTGCATGAACATTTTGCACGGAAACCTCCACCTCCGAAGGAGACGATAGATCCGGTGAAAGTGAAGTGCACTATCGATGCCCTGAAGCGACCACCACCGCCTCCGCCGCAATCCAACTATGAGCGCATTATTGAAAGGACATATAAGGAAGCGGAGCGGTCGGGAAGTACTTGCAGTCATGCAAGGTTAGCAGAACGAAGAAGTGGGAAAAAAATTCCCCAGCTCGGCGAACAGGCGAACCAATCGTGCCCCCCGCTCAAGGTGTCTAGCGATATCATCGCTAATCATCCGGGGATGGTGCCCGGTACCAATCCTGCTGATTACCTGAGCGACGATGTAGAGTTTGAAACAATGGAGGTGGACGAATTCAGATACCAGTATGGGCAGCCTCTCGTCAAACCTGATCATCCTCCTCTAACAACGATGATGCGAAGATTGCATGAATGGTACATGAAAACCTGCAGCGAGTCTGGGAAGGATAGTTTGATGCTGAGAATTAAAGAGGAGCATGACCTCGTTGGAACTGAGCTGTTGCCTGTTGAATTTGTCGAGTTATTCCAGTTATACAATCAAATGGCCCTCGACAAACAACTCCTGACTTGCTACTGTCTGTAAGTACTACTTCTGTAATTAAGTCTCTATATATAGCTCAGCTCTTTCATTGCATGTATATATAATTATCCTCACTATATTATGCAGATTGAAGATCGTCGAATGCAGAAAAGCACAAATCTATGACATTGGGTTCATTAACCCAAATATCATACATGAATGGACGGTTAAAAACAGAGTCACAGATACCGAGGACAACTTGCTACAATCGTTACTTAAAAATCAAAACAAAGAGAAAATACTCTTTCCTTACAACTTCAAGTGAGTGTTACTGTCTTGTGCATATTCGGTTTCCCTTACTTGAGATTATAGTAATGTAATTGATGAGTTATGCATGCGTGCGCAGCTTTCACTTTATTCTGCTAGAGATTAAGCTTGACCGGGGAGTAGTAACTGTCTTAGACTCGAGACGAAAAGATCCCCAGGACAATGTGGACATGACTGAAATGCCCCAGAAGTAAGTTCAATAGATCATTATCGCACTATATCGGCAACTTTGTTCATTTCTTGATATCAACTAATTATTTTCTTTGTCTGGCAGGGTTTGAAAAGAGTTCACCGCAATTGCTCCGGGACTGCCGAGGGAGCTGCGATATACACACCCGAAAGTAAGTACTACTATCTAGTTCCGCGCATCTCCCATTGATTCTAGCTAGTTTCATCAATACCATTTATCATGCTTGATTATCAGTTTGATTGAACTCTATTTCTCGTAAAGTGCTTGTGGCAGGAAGCCGGGAATGATTTTGTGGATACTACGTTTGCGAGTTCATCTACAACGCGACGGCCTCTCAGCGGGGCTACTCTGAAAAACAATATGAAGTACGTAAACAATAATATTCACAATTTTATTTTATTACCATCATTTGTGTTGAGTTTCATTCATATATATGTATTGACCCCCTTCTTTAAATTAGATGTGGTAGATGCGGGATGAACTCCTACCACATGATCGCATACGAGCAATTCAAGAGGAATTGGCGGGATTCTTTCTTGACCACGTCATACATAAAGCCGGAGAATACCACGTGGATATAGACTTTAGATGTTAGGGATTGTAAGAGATCTTATATTGTATATATGTAGCTAGTAGCGTCGGATAGATATATGAAAACTTGTTGTTCGACCAATCTCTCGGAGAAAGAGAGGTCATTTCTCTCTGTATATGTTCATGACGATCTTGTGTACTTAATGGTTACTTCATTTGCTTACTAGCTAGCGTGTCGAGTTCTCTCTATACGTATAGTAGTTAGCGTCGACCAAGCACGAAGATAAAGAGAGGTCACTTCTCTGTATTAGCTAGCTAACATAATATGAAACCCCTAGATTAACCCTCCAAAACCCTAAACCAACACCCCGCCACCCCCCCCCCCCCTAAAAAAAACAAAAACCCCAGCTCCTGCCAGATGCTGACGCGTGGATGACTTTTGGTCCCGGTTGATGTTACCAACCGGGACTAAAGGTCCTCCTGCTTGGGCGCCCCGCAGCGGCCACGTGGAGCCCCTTCTGTCCCGGTTCGTAAGTGAACCGGGACTAAAGGTTTTGGGCTTTAGTCCCGACCCTTTAGTCCCAGTTCCAGAACCGGGGCTAAAGGGCCTCTGGAACCGGGGCTAATGGGCCGTTTTCTACTAGTGTTCCTATAAACATTCTCAGGCAATAAAGCTCTCCGGTTACACATAAAAAATACTCCCTCTGTAAAGAAATATAAGAGCGTTTAGACCACTAATTCTATAAAAAAAAAAGCTTATGTGTCTCCCCAAGCAAGTGGAAGTATTGCATCCAGTCGGCACATATATTGTCGTTCGCTAGAGAAAAAGGTGGACATTTGGTCTTGTTCCTTTCTTGAGTGCATGAACCTGAATCTGATCTTGTGGCAAGCACGCTCACTAGCCAATTAAGAAGAGTATAAAGCGGAGAACCCGTGCAGCTGCTTCCTAGCCGCCGGCCTGCTTTTAAGCACGGGTGAATTAGTTAAAGCCGCCCATTGGCTTTAATCATGACGATGCATTCTAAACAAATTTCTAACGGAAGAGAAAGCTGCATGCATGCATGATCAGTGCAAGCGGGAGAGTGAACACATACAAGTACTATCTAGCTAAGGCGTAGCAAGGCGAGCGTTATAGTTTAGGAGAGTTGTGTGAGGAAGTTTTCCTAGTGTGATGATTGTTAGAAGTAATTAACCACATGTTAATTAAGGGATCAATCCCTGCCTGTTCTAACTGCAGGCAGTTGCCTAGTGTCGCGTCGATGGGTTTCTGCTGATAACTGTCATCTCTTTCAAACACACGCCCCCTTCAGAGCGTCTCGATCACCCCCCTTGGTCGTCAAACACATCTGTATAAGAGGCATCTTCATCAAATAAAGAAACTGCTGACCATTCACTCTTGGTCGTCATTTGCCTCTGTTTACAGTTGCTTTCAGCAGTGATCAGCAATCATCTGCTGACGTGTCAAAGTTGAAAGCTAGCCTCCCCATCATAGTTAGGTTGCTTAGAAAGCCACACTCACACTGCCTCGATCGCCGTTAGCCGCCTCCCGGCAAGTTGAGGAATCTGATCTACGTTTGCTTTAAAAGAAATTCTCCGCATGCATGTGTACGCATGCCTGAAACGTCCACTCGTCGGCCAATCATTTTCCTCCTTTCAAATATTTGACTCGACCACCCTGCATGCGCGGTAGTTTCCAGCGTCGGCTCCACTGGTGCAGGTGCATGCACACTACTACGATCGAGCTCCATGTCAGCCAGATAAGATTCATGGAGAATGCACGCGCGCCTATAAAAACCCACGCACACCTCCAAGCTCAACACAGGCACAGCCACAGCCACATCCTACGTCACCATGGCTTCTTCTCCCTCTCCCTCGGCTGCTCGTGCCCTGCTTGTCCTCGCCGCAGCAGCTCTGGTGCTGAGCTCTGTGTCAGCCGCGGCTGGCTCGCCGCCGCTTGCCAAGGGCCTGTCGTTCGACTTCTACAGCGCCAAGTGCCCGCAGGCGGAGGCCATCGTCTTCTCCTTCCTCAAGGACGCCGTGCGCAAGGACATCGGCCTCGCCGCCGCGCTCCTCCGCATCCACTTCCACGACTGCTTCGTGCAGGGCTGCGACGGCTCCGTGCTCCTCGACAAGACCAACGGCGTCGACAGCGAGAAGGTGTCTCCTCCGAACGTCACGCTCCGTCCGTCCGCGTTCAAGGCCATCAACGACATCCGCGCGCTCCTCCAGAGGGCGTGCGGCGGGCCCGTGGTCTCGTGCGCCGACATCGCCGCGCTTGCCGCCCGCGACTCCGTCCACCTGGCCGGCGGGCCGAGGTACGCCGTCCCGCTCGGCCGCCGCGACGGTCTCGCCCCCGCGTCCCTGGACACCATCTTGGGCACGCTCCCGCCGCCGACCTCCAAGGTCCCCGTGCTCCTCAGCTTCCTCGCCAAGATCGGCCTGGACGCGGACGACCTGGTGGCGCTCTCCGGCGCGCACACGCTGGGGATCGCGCACTGCGGCTCCTTCGAGGAGCGGCTGTTCCCCAAGGAGGACCCCACCATGAACAAGTGGTTCGCCGGCCACCTCAAGCTCACCTGCCCGCGACTCAAGGTGGACAACTCCACCGCCAACGACATCCGCACGCCCGACGTGTTCGACAACAAGTACTATGTGGACCTGCTCAACCGGCAGGGCCTCTTCACCTCCGACCAGGACCTGCACACTGACGCCGGGACAAAGCCCGTGGTCACCAGGTTCGCCGTCGACCAGGCCGCCTTCTTCGACCAGTTCGTCAAGTCCATGGTGAAGATGGGGCAGATCAACGTGCTCACCGGCAACCAGGGCCAGATCCGCACGGACTGCTCCCTGCCCAACGCTGCCCGCAGCGCCGGCGACGAGCTGCCATGGTCCGTCGTCGAGGCCACCGAGAGCTTCGTGTTGTAGTTAGTACGCTATAGTCGATTGATCTCTAGCTGTTTGTTTCCTTTCCTCCGCAATGGTTTGCACTTTGGATGTCAGAATGATCGCGTGTTAAGTTTGTCAAGCAAGGAGAAATATTACTGCGGCCCTCGTGTAATCGGATCCAGAAATACATGGTTGTGCTACTTAAGATTAAGGAGTTACTCCAGCAAAGAATTCCGAGTCATGTAATGAAGAAAGAGAGGTTGAGCCTAAGCTTGAACAATATCGTGAGGCAACATTGTGTAGGTCTGTGCCATGTGTACAAGCGAACTTTACGTCCCGGAAAACCAGAGCTCATGGTAAAGTACTCCCTCAGAGCATGGTTAATAATATAGCCAGCTGCTGACTATATGATTGCCGGCAAATACAATAGTTAGATATAAATATGTACTATTTTATTGATACATGGACCATCCCACTCTCTCACATACTACCTCCGTCATGGTTTATTGTTCTTCTTTATATTTTGTGCCAAATTTTGATCAAAAATTTAACTAACAAAATGTTAATATATTTAAACTAAAATTATATTGTTGAATTCGTATTTGAACATAGTTTTTAATGATAATATTTTTTTATGACATGCAATAACATTTGTTTAGTTAAATCTATGATAAAAAATTGGCACAAAATACGATGGTGACCAATAAACCAAGACGAAGGTAGTAGTCCCTAGGTGCACGTGCTACAGCCGCTTGTTAATCTGTAGTCCGTTTCTCTTCTCTCTTCTCCAACTAAGCAAAAATATAATATTTAATGTCTTACAGCCTGCCTATGTCATCTTATTGTACTTTCTCTCAGTACTAAACTATAAGATGGTTTTGCAATTTAAATTGAGCTACAAAAACATTTTATATTTTAGTACAGAGGTAGTAGTTTCTAATGGAGCCGCTAGCTAGCGGCGAAGCATTCGCCATCCATTTGCTATGAGATGTGTGCACATAGTTTTTCTTACATGTGTATTCTCGTTGTATCCTTTTGTTTACCTCTTATTCATGTCAACTCAGCAATTTTGTCTGCAGCCTCACAAGATGCCAGCATGTGACAGCCCACTCTCTCTATTCTCTCACACTGTCACACATAAATCCTCCTTGTTATTTCACCCCAGCTAAATTAAATCATACATATCATTTAAACTATAAGTTGTTTTAGAAAAAATAAATATATTTGAACTCCTGGCACCAAGATTCTTTAGGACTAGACCAATCTTGGATACATTTCAAACACGGTTCAATATCAACATTTCACATTCCATATGTGAAACAAACCTATTTCACTAGAAAATTATGGGAAAAGATTATTTCAATAGAAATATGTGAAACCAACCTATTTCACCAGAAACCTATTTGACCCAAATATTAAACTGAAATTTCAACTTGTCAAACTGATTATTTGAAAATGTGTAATATTTTATTTCAAAAGAGTAAAATATGTTATTTTAAAATGTGGAATTGAAACAGATGTGAATTTTGTGAAACAAGCCAATGTATAGTGAAAAGTAGGTTATGAAATGAAAACGATACAGAACAAAAATGTCAACTGGTGAAACTTATCAGACCCGTATCTGGACAAATGCAACCGGAGCAATGGCACAGGGCCCCAAAAAATTAGGGGCCCCCAAATTTTCCTAAGTATAAAACTACAAGATTAGTACTAAGGGGTTAATTGATTCTAAAAATGGTTAATTAAAGTCTAATGAGCGATAAATCACTACGGTAGAAAGATGTTCTAGTACCATTGTTACTAATCAATATGAAGATTCCATATAAAGATTGAAAGACAGCATATGTCATAGTACTACTAGTATTCAACTTTTTCTATTTGGCAAGGGGTAATCTTGAAAACCGTACTATGTACGAACATTAAAACAACATTTTCAGGCTTTTTCACCCATTGGACCTAATTTTAGTTTTGCACAGGGCCCCATGTTTTGGAGGTACGGCCCTGAAACTTATTATTTGAAAATGTGAAACATTTTATTAAGAGTGGGATATGTTATTTAAAAAATGTGTAATTGAAAATGGATGTGAACTTTGTGAAGCAAGTCTGAAAATGTGTAAAACTTCATTTCAAAAAAGTGAAATATGTTATTTCAAAATTGTGCAATTGAAATAGATGTGGTTATTGGGAAACAGGCCCGTGGAAAGTGAGATACAGGTTCTGAAAGTGAAAGCAATGTGAAACTGATCATTAGAAAATGTGTAACAATTTTTTCAAAAGAATGTAATATGTTATTTCAAAAAATTGCAATTGAAATAGATGTGAATTTTGTGAAACCAACATATGAAAAGTGAAATGTAGGTTCTACAAGTGAAAAACATTATGAAACTTATATGTCACCTTGTGAAACTGATTAATAGGAAATGTGAAATGTAGGTCTGAATTTGTTTTATTTTAAGGTTTTGGTGCAAGGAGTTCAAATATAAAAAAAGTTCCAAAAATGAATATATGGTTCATTTTTAAAAAATGAGTGAATTGTTATTTTGAATCGACTGAATTATTTTTGGAGATGAGTGAAATCTGTTTTTTAAATTGAGTGAAATATGTTTTTTAATCAGTGAAATTAAAACTAATTCAAATGTATCCATAATTGATCTTGTTCTGAAGCTCTTCTCACTATGAATTCAAATATATATAAAAATAAAATTGGAATTTTCATTCAAAAGATATATATCATCCAAATTTCACAATGAAATTAAATGGAAGTCTTTTGATGGGTGAGAGAGAATATTTTAACATGCATGCAATCAGTCTTCTCTGGGCATTCTTTCTCTCTCTTGACAAAAAGCTGACAATAACACGCAAAGGGCCCATGTGTATTTCTGTGTATTCGATTTCTGTCTCTTATACCTCAAAAAAGAGGACGAATCTCCAAAAGGACACCAACAGTCGATGTCGCACCCTAGCTAGCGGCTCCGCTAAGAAAACTATTTTGCAGAGTTCATGTTCAAGGCGAATCTAATAGTTTTCTTCCTGCCCCCCCCCCCCCCCCCACCCCCCCATTGCAGCGAAATATCGAACAAACACATAGAAGTGCACTAATGGGCCAGAAAAAGTTGAGTGGTTGATCAGGCAAACCTGGTGGTTTTCTTCCTTTCCTCCGTACATGTTACTTAAAAAAAATCTGTTTTCTTGTAATGATTTCCTATGGGTTTCTTCGGTCTTCCATTTTCCTTGGGGTTTTTCTTTCTTCTTTTCTTTTATTTTTTTGTACTTTATAAAATTTTAAAATACATGAACATTTTTAGAAACCAGTGAACGGTTTTCCAAATACATGAATATATTTCAAAATCGATGCTTTCTTTATACTTGAGACATTTTTAAAAAACTTGAATATTGTTCTCTATCCGAGAACATTTTCCTAAAACTTATGAACTATTAGAATTCCAAAATTAAAATATTTTTCAATATTTTAAGATTTTAATATTTTAGTATGCCATATTTTTTATTTTTTAAAATATTTTTACAATAATACATGACCATTTTTGAAAATACAAATTGTTTTGTATTTCTGCGAAAACCAATATTTAAAATTGAAACAAAATAATGAAAATTTCCATATTTATATTAAAGTTGGTTGGAAAATGAAATAAAAAATGGACCAAGAAAACACAACAGAAAACAATACGATGTCTCTACGCTCTAGACAATGAGTAATACTTGGCCGGCCCATCTGGTCACTTTTTATTAATTCGATACAGGAGGCTGGCTCAAGCAAGTCACATTCAGTTTTATGTCCAAGAATCGGCTTAAAACCCGGCTTTTGAAAAAAAATCATTCTTTATCACTTTGAAAAAATGTTCAATAATTTATTTATGTACTGAATTGAAGAAACAATCAAGATTTTCTAAAACAAAACCTGGAATTCTTGAAAAGCTCCCGAATTTTAGCAAATATCACAAATTAAAACAACAACAAAATGTTCATCAATTTTTAAAAAGGGTGGAGGCATTTAGGAAATGTTTAGCAACTTAAAATTGTGCACAAGTTTAAAATATTTTGCAAAATAATGAATGTTCACAATTTTGAAACTAATGTTGATGAATCTGAAAAATGTCCCAAATTTTACAAGGTATTGAGAATTTGAAACACTTTCTTGAATTAACATGTGAAAAATAGAAAACAAGAAATAATAAATGTAACTAAAAACATAAAATAGTTTGTTGTTAAAAATTGGTAAACTAGTAGAGAAAAACACCAAAAGAAAGAAAAGAAATAAATGGACAGAACTTTCCCAAAATTAGAGGAACCATGGTACATGAGCCGGTCGAGTAGCAAGCATTTATTGGACGAGCACTGCAACACGTTAAATGGGATTTGCGCGTGTGCGTCCTCCGTTCTCTGGTTTTTAAATGGTGTCTTGTTTTGCAAAAAAACAATGGATAACTTTTAAGAAAATGTAAATGATCTATTTTTAAAATGTTTGGATTGTTTTGAAAAACTAATTGAACATTTGAAAAAAGTGAATATTTATTTAACGCATGAACACTTTTTTAAAATGCATGAACATTTTCTAAAATTGCATGAAAAAAATTCATTGGTTTTGAAAAATGAATTGAACATCTGAAAAAAGTGAATATTGTTTTTTCTCCATCCGTCAATATTTTTTACATTGGGCCAGTTCTACTCACAAAGAACAACATGTATTTGATTATTCTCCTCTAGTAATATGCTTCCTCAACCACAAGGTCATATTTCTGGTTTTCTTTTAAGAATTCCAATTCTATTTTATTTTCAACTTCGGATTAGTGATATCTATGTAAGGGAAGAAATAAAAAGTAAATTAACCTAAGTAGACATGTGCATGGGCAGCCCTGCTTGAAACCTTGGTGTCTAGGGCAACTTAAGGCCTTGATTTTGTGGCCAAGCCTGGCCAAAAGCTCGAAAATGCTAGGCGGGCGTGTTTCTGTTTATTTAGGAAAATAGGTTTTAAATTAGAAAAAAAAATCTCAGGCTCATGCATGATTTTTTTACATTAGATATTTGCTTGCTCGATTCAAAACCGGGCCCATCCCATGGTAAGCTTAGTGTTGAGACTAATTTTAAAGCAGTGAATATTTTTAAGATGCAAGAATGTATTTAATTTTTTAGAATATTTGTACAAAAATACGATACCATTTTTGAAAATGCAAAATTGGCTTGTAGTTCTTAAAAAAATATTTAAAATTGAAAATAAATAATGAAAATTTTCATATTTATATTAAAATAGGTTGAAAAATGTAACTGAAAACACTGAAAATAAAACCGAACCAAGAAAAACAACAGAAAACGTCTGAAAATAGAAAATAGAAAACACCAATAGGATATCTCTTCGCGCTGGACAGCGAGCAATACAAGGCCGGCCCATTTGGTCACTAATTATTAATACGATACAGGAGATTGACTCAGACAAGTTACATTCAGGTTTTATTTCGAAGAATCAGCTTAATACCTAGATTTCGCAACAAATATATTTATCATTTTTTAAAAATATTCCATAATTTATTTGTTCTTAAATTTATGAAGTATTAATTTTTTTTATAAAAAACTAGGAATTTCCCCAAAACTTCTGAATGTTAGAAAAGATAAAGAAATTTAAAAAGTCCTAAAATTAAAATATTCAAACAAAATATAAAGAAAACATAATTAAACAGTTTCAGCAATTTCTTCTTCAATAGATTCCTACAAAATGTTAGTCTCCTCTTGGACAGCGGAGGTATCCTCAATATATTCTTTAACATAAGGTTTAGAATCATAGTTTTCATAGCAATATTTAAGTATGACAAAATTTTCAGATTTGTAAAGAGTAACATCATACTTTTCAATCAAAGAAGCAATTTCATAGGCATTCTTAAAAGCAACAAATTCTTCAATTTGTTCAATATCGTAGTAACTATAAAAACCTTTGGCATAAGAAGATAAGATTCCATTATCTTAAACTCTCATTGGTAGGGAAGGTGTTTTTTAGGGTCTTTAGAACAACAAGTAAAATCAATTATTTCGCATAAATTTCAAGCATAGCAATGCAAATTATTGATATGATGCCATAAAAGTTTTCCTTTTTGAGACAAGCGATGTCGCACAAAATAAGCGTGCTCATCTAATGATTTTCCCTCAACTAAGCTAGTTGGGTTTTCAGCACGAGCACAAAGGGATCGAAAATGATCCAAGTAGAAAGCTTCAGCAGTATGATAGATTTTGGGTGTTTCTTCAACCATTGGGTTAGCAAGTACAACTAATTTTTTGGGTATTTTACGTTTCCTACCCATAACTAAAGCTAGAAAACAAGAGCACAAAATAAAAACTACTTAGTGATAAAGCAAACAAGCACACACGAGAATAGTAACCCCACGCTATTGCTCCCCGGCAACGGCGTCAGAAAAAGGTCTTGATAACCCATAAGTATATGGGATCAATTGTAACTTTTTCGATAAATAAGAGTGCCGAACCTAACGAGGAGCTAAAGGTAGCATTAATATTCCCTTCAAATTCTATCGACCACTGATACAACTCTACGAACACTTAATGTTTGCGTTACCTAGAACAAGTATAAAACTAAAAGTACTTTGTAGGTGTGAAGGGATAGGTTTGTAAGATAATAAAGAATACGTAAATAAAAGTTAGGGGTTGTTTAGATAAAGAAATAATTAAGTTAGTTTTAGTAGAGAGCTTTTTGTAACAAAAGAGAAAGATTTGTCCCTAGGCAATCCATAACTAGACCGGTAATCATTATTGCAATTTTATACGAGGGAATGAGCTAACATACTTTTCGTACTTGGATCATATGCACTTATGATTGGAACTCTAGCAAGTATCCGCAACTACCAAAGATCATTAAGGTAAAACCCGACCATATCATTAAATATCAAGTCCTCTTTACTCCCATACGCAACAACCCCCTTACTCGGGTGTAAGCTTCTGTCACTCTAGCCACCCATTATAAGAGAATTATGAACGTACTACTACACCCTACAGCAGGAATCCCATACGCTTGCGCGACATGGAGGGCACCATAGGATAGCACCAAAATAAAACATACAACTCAAACCAATCACAATCATCAATCAACCCATAGGATAAAACGAATCTACTCAAACATCATAGGATGGCCACACGTCATTGGATAATAATATGTAGCATTAAGCACCATGTTTAAGTAGAAATTACAGCAGCGAGAAGATGTTTTACACCGCTGCATAGAGGGGAATAGAGTTGGTGGTGACGGCGGCGAAGTTGTTGGTGTAGATCGCCGTCATGATGGTTGCCCCAGCGGCGTTCCGGTGCCACCGGGTGAGAGGGAGAGAGAGCCCCCTCCTTCTTCTTATTCCTTTGTCTCCCCCCTAGATGTGAGGAGAGTTTCCCCTCTGGTCCATGGCCGCCATGGCTCCCGGAGTGCAGGAGCCCCTCCGTGATTGGATCTCTCTCTCTGTTTCTCTTTTGTGCGTTCATGTTTTCTGGCCCTTCAGCGATTCTTAAATTCCCGAATCCGTAACTCCAATTGGGCTGAAATTTTGAGGGGATTCTTATCCGGAAATTATCTTTCTTGCGGCGAAAGAAGGGGGTCAACTGACTTACGAGGGAGTCACAAGCCACCACGGGGCGCCCACCCCCCTGGGCGCGCCCTGGTGGCTTTTGGCCGCCTCGGGCACCGTCTTGCGATGATTCTTCTTCCCAAAAATCACATATATTCTAAAATAAATGTCCGCAAAATTTTATCGCGTTTGGAATTCGTTTGATTTGGATATTCTGCGAAACAAAAAACATGCAACAAACAGAAACTGACACTGGGCACTGGATCAATATGAAATTTATTGCCAAAAGTATATGAAATTTGTAGAATAGTGGCATGAAACAATAAAAAATTATAGATACGACGGAAAAATATCACAAAGCATATTGGTCCTATCGAGCCTCTTGTGTGTGCGGCGTGGCAGCTGATTCTTGGTATGGCGGTTGCCTCTGGTGTAGGTCTTCGTGTCCTCCACACAAGCGCCCCATGAGTCCACAACATGCCAATACTACATCGCCTCCCGTACTTGCGCTAGTGGCCGCCTCCCCATCGGCATCGCATTGGCGGCCGCCTCCCCCATCAACACCGGAGCCTTGCGAGTGGCCTTTCCACCAGCGCGCCGCTGACGGCGGCCCATCCCTGGACGTCAGTGTCCTGACAGACATGCCGGCGGCAGCCTCTTTCTCCGCCCACGCTTGCCCAATCTTCCTCGATGCCTTCATAAACGAGGCGTACCTGGACACCTGCTTGCGTCTACCCGCACGCCCAAATTGGCTGCGTCCTCTCGATGGAATCACACGAACTAAGCGTCAAATCAAGAGTAAAGAGGAAAACATAGTGTATGTTACTATTCAATTTGGGATAGAGATTTCCTCTAGTTGGAAATTACCAGCTACGGTTTTGTCGTTCGAAATCCTTTTTCTGACGAATTGTACTACTTATGCAGATTCATCCTGCTACAAGGACATTACCCAGTGGGTGAAGATCAAGCATGAAGAGCTTTTGTGCTCTGTGAGGTAATCTTTTTCAATGTGAGCACCGATTTTGTTGCTTTTCCAATAGCAGGTGTGGTTTGTCAGTCACTATTTTACACACATTTGTCCGGTTCAACTTTGTTACCATTTGCAATGCGTGGTGTGAGTGAACACGTACCACACTATGTTTAATCCCATTAAAACATGTAGGGAAAAGGCATTGTAAGTTTGGATGATTTCATTGTAGCTAAATTGGTTGACTCCACCCCAAAATATTTATCTTTGCACCTTTTTCTATTGATTGGTACAATGAACTATATCAGATATTATTTTTCTTGAGGTAGAATTAGCCCTGGTTCTAATCATATTCTATCCTTGTAATTCTCGCAGACTGAGAGTGTATCGTTTCAGAGGCATTACGTAGAGCATGACCCCGGGAGGAAGTCAATATCAATTTCATTGTGCATGGCTGCATTCAGCAGTAGCGACTAGGCCACTAGCATTTTTCGCTATATTGATTGAAACTAAAACTTATTCAAGTATGAATTAATGTATTGATCTCAATTTTATTATGTTGCAAACATCTTGTACTTGCACACGAGTTGATATCACAGTTCTATAACACAAGAGGTATTGTATTGGAGTTAGTGCCATGTATCGAGAAGCCTTGTTTTTTTCTAACACTGATATTTGCCGCAGAGATTTTAGACGATGCGTCCAGCATGGTTAAATACTGGACGCAACGGAAGTATCTTTCGAAGAAATCTCCAGTGGCTTGAAACTTGGTTGAGACGGAAATTCGGGCCCTTAAATAGGTATTGTGATATGATACGATATTTAGGAAGTGTGCATGTTGTTTATATGATGCTTTGCAATTACGGTCCAATAGACCATGGATTTTTAATTCTTTTCACGGGTCAAGGATAAGATAATGGTCTTTGTTATAGAAACATTAAAGTATAGGTATTGGCAAAGCTTCTAACAACTGGAGCGTACACATGCATTTAGAAGTTGTCCTCACAGACTTTGCTTTATCTAGGGGAATGTACAGTGTATACTTGCACAATTTTTCTTCCATTTTCCTTTATTGAATTTAGCATTCCCATAAAAGTAAACCATTAAGCGACTGTTCCCACCTTACACTAGCGTTTCAAAAGTTTGTTTATGTTTTCCAGTAGATATCATGATTCTTAAAGAATGGTGGGGCATGGTATTTGGCAAGTACGACAATACAGTTACAGTCAATTTTCTATTAAGAAATATATGATGGTGTATGCATGTTTTATTTTCAGGTTCAGGACCATGCATGCTTCTCACATTAATTCTGACACAGAGTATTAATGAAAGAAGTTCAAGTTTCCACAATAAGCTATACATCATCTAAACTAATGTCGATATGTCAGGTTTGCCTTTCCCTATAGTTTAAACCATTGTTTTGGCAGGTACCAGTCGCCTGGTGCTAAACTTGGTGCTTAATAATCAACTAGAATAAAGTTTCATAGCCTTCCAGATTTATCAAATCAACATTAATAGGATAATTCCTGTTAGACATGCTATTCTACTGGTACATGTCATACAAAAAAATTATTATGTTAGGGAAGGAGAAAACATCAAATGGAGGAATGATGCTATTCAAGTGACATGGTCATCAAAGGTTTTTTCCTTCATCATGACATGTGTTAATTTTGTGCAAATCAGAATGTCATTTTTGAGGTTTGCAAATAAAATTAACCTGGATATATCAGATCTACTAAATAACTTATTTTAAATTTACTAAGAATAACAGTGTTTTGTACTGTGAGGTTAATTCTCCATTGTTTTGCGCGTGCATCACACACCTTAAATCATGAAAGCCACAAGCTAGCTAGCATAAATGACTGTTGAATATCACTGATGTGACACGATGATGTGAAGAAACACAAGCATAAGAGTAGTGATATGCAAAATCAGTCCAAAAAATGACAGTCGGACAAGCTTTTGTTATTGTCATAGTAACTAAAAATATTCTGGTTTAGTTGCATCACGTAATTAGCTACTTTATGTGTTCCTTATAGATATTGTTCGGGATCATGGTGTTACAGCTCGTCTTGATTGGATTTTGTTTATAATCCAGTTTGTTTTAAAGGTTCACCATGTTTCTTAACAAAATTGTTTGAGTGTTTTCCTATGTCTGACAAAGGCTGCTCCACTGGACAGCAGCTGCAACCTTTCAAGCTTGGCCGTTGCTCCATTGTTATATATTCTATTTTTCAGTTGATTCATTTTTGTCCTTATTAGGTTTGTTCTTGCGAGAAACTTATTCGATCAGGATATAAGGGATATGACATTGCCTTTGTTGCACTTGGATTTGGATACATGGTTATGCAAAATAAAGGTTTTTATTTGCTTATGTTGCCCAACACATTTTTGTTTATGCACAGTTTTTGCTCTTGCATGTGACGGCCAGAGCAGCAGGTGGGGTTCTAGTTTTCTTCCACATTCACTTGGACGGCCTCACGTTTAAGCATGTATTCTGTTCTGTTGTATTCTGAAGTAGCCAATATATGTTGTTCACAAAAGTAAGATGCAACATCATGTTGGCCTTCGTACTAGTTTGTTATCCAAGTACCTGATGTCGTTTCAGAACGTACACAGACCTCTCCTCCTCCCCTCCTGTGTATATCTATAACCTCGATTATGTATCACGTCTTGTATAACCTATGTATTTTTCTGTGTGTGGACCCACTGATTTAATCGATCATTCAATTTTGCAGAAAAAACTGACAAAAAATATAAAGAAGAGCAAACTTATGTCACCAATAACAGCCTATAGAAAGTGGTAAAGTGATATGGCTATTGCTGCAAGAATAAAAATATCAGCGAAGTATGCCATTGGGGGAAAATACATGGATGAGCCCATGGGCATATGAACCCACTACGGAAAACTCATTTCTGAATGGCGAAATTCTGAAAAAAGTTCCACGGATACATCTTCACATTCTATGGGCGCGCAGAAAGTTTCCCGGAGAAACAACTTTTTCTTTGGCCTGTGCAAGAAAGAAAAAAAATGTGTCGTGAAACACTATTTAGAAGCACGCAAAACAAAAAGAAACTTTTTCACAAAACTTTGTTTCGCGTACACATGTTGCTAAGATGTATACGTAAAATTTTGTTTAGGAACTTTTGATATTGTAAAACGCGTTTAAAATGCATTTTTAAAAAGCCGGTTAATATGCCCATGGGTTCCGGACGTCCTCACTCTGCTATTCGATCCATATTTAAAAATTGATATGAAATTGTATTTGTTTTGTTGCTGTCCAAAACTATAAAACAACTTGACTGTACAAAATAACTGGAGTGAGCGCTAAAAATCCTATGGATTGATGTAATCTTGGTAGTGTCACTCCTCTGATTTAATCTTCAAAGTGCTTTTTCTAAAAAAAAATGAAAATTCTTAACTATATTTTTTTTTTGAAACTGACCTTCTACTGGAGAATGATGTGTGGGCTTGGGGTGAAGCCCATGGAAAGCGAAGCGTAGTTGAATTAGGTTGCCCTAATTCTAACTCAGCCCTTTTATTTTGAAAAACTTGAAATAAGAGAGAAAAATAAGATTAAAAGAATAGTAGAGTGGTGGTCACATTTCTGGTGGTAGTAATTGAGGATTCCGGAAATAGGTATTTTAAAAACGCGTCAATGATGACAACACTGTGCGAAAAAGCCAAGCCGTTGCCAAGCCGACCCTTCTATACACTTGTCCCTAGCGACAGTGCAAGCTCCCTCCGTTCCCTAATATAAGACCTTTTAGCTATTTCAAAATATTGGCTACATACATACTAAAATGAGTGAACCTGTATACTAAAACGTGTCTAGATACATACGAATCAAGAAAAAGCTAAAAGGTCGGCCCTTCTATACACTTGTCCCTAGCGACAGTGCAAGCTCCCTCCGGTCCCTAATATAAGACCTTTTAGCTATTTCAAAATATCGGCTACATACATACTAAAATGAGTGAAGCTACATACTAAAACATGTCTAGATACATATGAATCAAGAAAAAGTTAAAAGGTCTTATATTAGGGAACGGAGGGAGTATTATTTTGTCATAGCATCATAAGCGGCAACTTATCATGTCGCAGTGAAATTATATGGTGTGCAGTAGAGCGATGGCAGCAAATCTTGAATGAAGGAGTGGACCAAGATTTAAAAAAACAGGGAAGAGAGGGCAACGTTTGTCTGGTGGAGAGAAATAAGATTTATGTCGAGAAAAATGTAGAACCAATGAAGAATGAGATGAAGCGGGACAAATAGTTGAAATATTTTTTTATTAGTTCCGACTTTTTGATGAATCGAGTAGAGAATGGAATGAAGCCGGACAAATATGTTGAAATATAGTGCTCGATTTTTTTTCATCGGTTCACACCTTTAGCTGAATCAAGTGGCGAATGAGATGAAGCCGGACATATGTTAAAATATATAGCTCGCATCTTGTCATCTGTTCATACTTTTAGATGAACTGGCTAGAACACAAATTCAATATGACAAACCTACCAAAATACACCTAAAGTAACATTGTTATGTTGTCCCGTGACAACGTACGGGCATTCAACTAGTAGATATAAGAAATAGTAATGTACTTGATCTTTTTATTGGTCCATGCTAGTTAGGATAAAGGCTCAATGTTTTTTTGCACGTTCGGATTCAGGTGAGCAGTGAGAGCATTTGCATGTGGGTGCACATACTCCGTACCGGTAGCCTTCGACATTGCAACATTTAACACAGTTTATGTCAATTTGACCGATGCAATTTGGATCCTTGGCTGGGTGTTGCGTGCAACGCCTTGCATCTGCATAATTCAAAAAGGGACTTTGTTATAACGTAAAAGATAAATATTGTGAAGCACTCAAGCACAAATAAAGCACGGGCACCGGCATGCACCTCAATAAGGCTTGGCATCGTCTCTGCTTCACTCCATACTAACCTGAAGACGCAACGAGTGCCAATATCAATACATACATGACCATGGCACCAGTGTTCTTAGAAGCCATTGGCGGAGCACTTGGTGTTTGGGTTACTAATCTGAGGTGTGGGGAAGCAATGCATTGATTATGTCCATATTAAATTATGTATATATTTTTCTGCATCAAACAAGAGATATTTATTAATTAACTAGGAATAATTAATGTTAGGGCACTCTTGATGCACTGTATCTGGAATTGTATCATACGCATTAATATTTTGATACAATTCCTCTAATGGCTTGTATCTTAGTATTGTATCTAAAATACTCGCTCCGTCCTGAATTAGTTGTCTTAGATTTGTCTAGATACGAGACATGTTTTAGTGTTAGGTACATCTGTATCTAGACAAATCTAAGGCAACTAATTTGGGCGGATGTAATAGCTCCCATTTAATTTGTTTTTGTGAGAAAAAATGTGAGTTGTCTGGACATGGAGCTTCATATCTACATACTCCCTCTGGTCCTTTTTCCTTCGCATATAAGATTTTTCTGAAGACAAACTCATATTTATCTGAAAAAAATGTCAATATCTACAATACTAAAGTCACGCAATATGAAAATTAAATGCATGACACATCTAATAATATTGATTTCGTGTTGTGAATGTTGATATTTTTTTTCTATAAAGTTGGTCAAATTTTATAAAGTTTGACTATAGACAAATCTCACATGCGGAGTAAAATGTACCAGAGGGAGTATGTAACTCTATCTTTCCTCATTGAGTAGTGTGCCAACATATTTTTACTTAGGCATCATTTTTTAGATATGGTCAATAGTGTAGCACTCGGACTGCCCTTATGATCAGTAGCGACGATGTCCCTTATGAGAACAGGTACATCATTATGCGTAAAAAAAATGAAATTCTCTCTTAATGTAGAAGTAGCCTATGCATGAAGGATGGGGTGTCAATACGGGTTGTATTAATTTTGTGGTCTAGAACTTAATTTGCTTCTCCCCTATTACAGTTGTGATTTTGACGATGCAGGTAAGCTAGAAAGGAGTGTGTAAGATATCTTTTATATCAACCTAAGACATCGTGGGTACTAATAAATGCCAAGGAAATGGAAATGCAAATCCGGTAAGACTTTTTCGTTGATTTGAGGAAGATAAGAATGAATAATTTGATACCAACCCGAGTTTGGAAATTAGCTCAACATTATTTTTTATATCAATTTTTTTGGAGGGAATGCCATCATGGAGGTTTTATATTTTCATGCGGAAACAGGGATACATCGTTTGATAATACATCAACTAGGAAATCAGGAGGCTCTGACTGCCAAACAATAGTCCGCCAGTCCTCCGGTTTACTAGCCAACACATTAGCCGCCATATTGGCTTCCCTGGGGCAATGAAGAAAACTAACTGAACTAAAATTGCGACGTAAAAAAAAGTAACTTCCATTTATATTGCCACGGCCAGTTCTAGCAAGTTTTCGCTTCGGCATCACTTCAATGACCTCCACGCAATCAGCTTCAACCAGAAGATTGTTGCAGCCAACATCGGTTGCCAAAACGAGACCGTCCCAGGTCCTCGCCTCCGCCGTAGCTGCGTCTTGAACAAAAGGGATATCACTGCACGCAAATGCAGCTAGAAGAAACCATTCGCATCGTGGAGGGTGGCTCCCGATTCTTTGGAACCCTTGTCAGAGTCTAACGTAGCATCGACATTCAACTTGACGAAGCCCTCTTTGGTTTTGACCACCCCTGTCTCTATATACAGTTGCCGCCTTCCTTTTTTGCTCTTGAGAAACTTTTGCAAGCATTAAGATCACGTACGCTGGTCTAGCTGGTTCAACAAGCTTCCCACGTGAGTAAAGCGTCGTCGTTCCCACCAGACATACCACACCGCGGTAGCTATCTTGTCATTGTAGTACCATCCGGAAGCAACGTACATGGAGTCAAGAATAAATCGCACACCACTAAATCTCATTCTCTGTCCAGAGCTCAGAGTCATTAACCAAGCTGACAGACCCCAAGAGACGCCATATCTCATGCATACTGGGCACAAGAATAGGGTGCCTGACGCTCTTGCAATCGGATCTGCAGATAGGACATTGTGAGCTTGCGATCATATGTCTATTAGCAAGTACTCCGATATAGGGAGTAGCACCAAGTAGCGCTCTCCAACAATGGTTTTTCATCTTGGCTAGGACACGCAGTTTGGGTGATAGCCCAAACACGACTAGTACTTGAGGCTTTTACAGAATTTGTCCTCAACTTTCGTCCATGTTGTTTTTCCAACTCCACATGAAAGCCACTTTTACCGAAAAGATACCACTCATGTTATAGTGCCATGAAACAAAGTCCTCCATCATTCCTATAGAAAGCGGATGTTTAGGATCTTTGTGCAACAATTGATTAAAAGGATTTTGATAAGTTGTTCGTCCCATTCTTTGTTGTCGACATTGATTAGCTCGAAAACCTCTTCTCTTCACACTTTCCTAGTAGGGCTGCTAGGGATCCAAGAGTTCTCCCAGATATTTATTTGTGATCCATCACCGGCTCTCCATATGTGTCCTTTTATAAAAGTTTGATCCCACCCCAGCTTTCCCAAGTGTAGGAGCTCCCCTTCTTTGGGTTGCAATTTAGGAGATCTCCATATCAGGGAAGTGTTTTTCTCTCAACACTAGCACAGAAAAGTCAGCGCTGATAAAGGTCTCCAACACTATTTTCCATATGAAAATAGTCACTACTAGGGAAAGCCTAGCAGTAGCGCGTGTCTAAGGGCTATCAGTATCGCGGGGCACCGCGCTACTGATACGGCGCTAAGCTAACATTTAGCAGTAGCGCGCTTCTACCTGCACTACTGCTATAGCTACTTAGCAGTAGCGCTGTCCATACCAGCGCTACTGCTAAGCCACTTAGCAGTAGTGTTTTCCTGTTCAGCGCTACTACTATATTTTCACATATCTTTTTTTTATGCGACTATTTGCGATGTTTTGTACAGTTTTATACAGTATTCTAATCATTCATAAACTGGCAATATGCTCCATATCATCCACTAGTAGAAAAATGGCCATTTGTCCCGGTTTCAGAGGCCCATTTGTCCGCGGTTCTGGAACCAGAACTAAAGGGTCGGGACTAAAGCCCAATACCTTTAGTCCCGGTTCGCTTATGAACCGGGACAGATGGGGCTCCACGTGGCCGCTGCGGCTTGCCCAGGCAGGAGAGCCTTTTGTCCCGGTTGGTAGCACCAACCGGGACCAAAAAGCATCCACGCGTCAGCAGTTCAGGGGCTGGGTTTTTGTTTTTTTTAGGGGGGGGGGAGGGGTTGGGGGTTTTGGGGGTTTTGTAGGGTTAATTTAGGGGTTTCATATATTGTGTTAGCTAGCTAATAGAGAGAGAAGTGTCCTCTCTTATCTCCGTGCTTGGTCCGATCTGCCTCCTTCTCCGGCGGCTCCGGCGCGTGAGGCCACTCCGCCTCCTCCTTCACCTCCTCCGGCGGCGTCCGAGCAGTCCGCCTCCTCCTCCGACTCGTCGCAACGGCGGAAGACAGAGCCGCCGCTCCGGCTCCTCCAGCGCGTCGTAGCACTCCGCTCCGTAAGCAACGGCGGAAGAGAGAGCGCCGCTCCGGCGGCTAGCAGTACAAGCAGAGGCGGAGGCAATTAAGATACGGTCCACGTCTCTCAAGCCTCGGAAAAGTTACCATATGAGATGACCAGAAGGAAAACGAGGACATCTGTCGTGCCCAAGTGAGGGACTTTTTTGCAAAGAAACCTCCACCTCCGAAGGAGACGATAGATCCGGTGAAAGCGAAGCGCACTCTCGATGCCCTGACGCGAACACCACCATCTCCACCGCAAACCAACTATGAGCGCATTATTGAAAGGACATATCAGGAAGCGGAGCGGTCGGGAAGTACTTGCAGTGATCGAAGGTTAGCAGAACGAAGAAGTGGGAAAAAAATTCCCCAGCTCGGCGAACAAGCGAACCAATCGTGCCCCCCACTCAAGGTGTCTAGCGATATCGTCGCTAATCATCTGGGGATGGTGCCCGGTACCAATCCTACAGATTACCTGCCCGACGATGCACATTTTGATACAATGGAGGTGGACGAACACAAATACCGGTACGGGAAGCCTCTCGTCAAACCTGGTCATCCTCCTCTAACAACGATGATGCGAAGATTCCATGAGTGGTACATGGACACCTGCAGGGAGTCTGGAAAGGATACTTTGACGCTGAGAGTTAAAGAGGAGCACGACCTCGTTGGAATTGATTGTTGTCTGTTCCATTTGAGGAGTTCTTCCAGTTTTTCAATCAAAAGGCCCTCGATAAAATAATCGTCACTTGCTACTGTCTGTAAGTACTACTTCTGTAATTAAGTCTCTATATAGCTCAGCTCTTTTCATTGCATGTATATAAATTATCCTCACTATATTATGCAGATTGAAGATCGTCGAATGCAGAAAAGCACAAATCTATGATATTGGGTTCATTAACACAAATCTCATAGATGAATGGACGGTTAAATATAATGCCAAAGAAACCGAGGCCAACTTGCTACAATCGTTGCTCAAAAATCAAAACAAAGATAAAATACTCTTTCCTTACAAATTCAAGTGAGTGTCACTGTCTTCTGCATATTCGGTTTCCTTATTACTCGAGGTTATAGTAATGTAATTGATGAGTTATGCATGCGTGCGCAGCTTCCACTTTATTCTCCTAGAGATTAAGCTTGAGCAGGGACTAGTAACCATTTAGATCGAGACGAAAAGATCCCAAGGAGTATGCGGCCATGACTAAAATGCTCGAGAGTAAGTTCGATCGATCGTTATCGCACCATATCGGCAACTTTGTTCATTTCCTGATATCAAGTAATGTTTTTCTTTGTTCGGCAGGGTTTGGAAGAGTTCACCGCAGAAGCCCGGGACTGCCGGGGGAGCTGCGATTTAAAACCGAAAATAAGTATACTAGCTAGTTCCGCCATCTCCCATTGATTCTAGCTAGTTTCCATCAATACCATTTAGCATGCTTGCTTATCAGTTTGATTGACCTCTATTTCTTGTAAAGTGGTTGTGGCAGGAAGGCGGGAATGATTTTGTGGATACTACGTTTGCGAGTTCATCCGCCACACGACCTGTGAGCGGGGCACTCTAAAAAACAATATGAAGTGCGTAAGCAATAATATTCACAATTTTATTTATTACCATCATTTCTGTTGAGTTTCATTCATAAAATGTATTGACCCCCCCTTTTCAAATTAGATGTGGCAGATGCGGGATGAACTCCTACACAAGATCGCATACGAGCAATTCAAGAGGAATTGGCGGGATTTTTTTCTTGACCACGTCATAAATAAAGCCGGAGAATACCATGTGGCGATTGACATCAGATGTTAAGAGATCTTATATTGTAATATGTAGCGAGTAGCGTCAGATGATATATGAAAACTTGTTGTTCGACCAATCTCTCGGAGAAGCAGAGGTCGATCACTTCTCTCAGTATATGTATGCGATCTTGTGTACTTAATGGTTTCCTTCATTTGCTTACTAGCTAGCGTGGTCGAGTCCTCTCTATACGTATAGTACGTAGCGTC